>SNQJ01S0097628.1:15387-31359 GCA_010110895.2 Picea sitchensis | reverse complement strand
GAATTTAGCTTGTTAACTACTGAAAGATCTGCTTACGATGGTTAATGAGCGCTTTTCAGGCCCGTCTAAACCACCAAAACCTAAGATTCTCACTTTTTCTTGAGAAGACCAAATCCAATGCTTGTTCGAAGTTTATTTTTAGAAGGTAGACCATCTAACACACCTAAAAAAAAATTTAGAAACAAATTTTTGGACCTCTTCCTTTTACCCTAAATTTGACAAAATGACAGTGCTATTTTAGGAGATAACAGTTACAATGAGGGAAAATCAAATAGGATATACATAATAATACAACAAAATCCATTGAATCCATATGGGTCTATTGTTTTCCTTTCATAATATGTCTCATGTCTGGAGATGGGTTGATCTATGAACTTTGAGAACAAGATCCTCTTTTCCTATTTGTTTGTTGATGATCTTTACAATGTGCCTTTTGATTCCTTTATAGTTACAATTGTATGAGAAAAAAAAATTCTTTAAACCATTTACTGGTTCTTTATTCTTGAAACAACCTCTTGTTTCTTGAAGGGTTTTTTTTAAGTAAAAAATTACTTTAACAGATGTAAAAAATAGTAATAAAGTTACTCATGATTAGGTTGACTTGCCTAGAATAAGTCAAAGAATAAAAGGCAGTTAGAAGATTGATGAGAGCACATGATGTGAGCAAACTTTAAGGAGTCAAAGTGCCTGATAGAAGGATGCACAATGGAGCAACACACAAAAGGAGAAAAACAGTTATATACCGTTGGAAATTTTGTCCACTTTGTAACGAGCTTAGCCCTATTTTGATGTATAAATATGTAACATGTTTTGGGTAGAAATGGTTCAAATAATGAGAGGTTATAATTTATTGTGCATGAGTTGAGTTTTTAACTAATTGTTCGGATGTTATGACTGATGTTTTTGAAGGTAGGATCGTACTGTAGAAGAGCGACTAGGGAGGCTTTGGTAATGCTACTATTGCATATTTTGTAGAACAATGCGTAGCTACAAGAGAACTATCATTGACTAATAAAATAAGTCAATAATTTTGGACGTATCCCTAGTTGGGTGAAACACATTAAAAATGTATGTTGTTGATCGCCATGGCCACCCATTTTCTTTGTAATATCCCCAAGGATGAGCCTTGTTGTAATTATAAATTGTAAACAAGTTTTGTAGCCAGGTGAGCCGAGTGTTGATAAGCTAGTGGGCTTGTGTGTTTATTAGGCCATAGAGCCTAAGTGTTAAAGGCCATGAGCCTATTTTTGTATATGTAATCATGAAGAACATTAATAAAAATATAAACATCATTGCGTGCAGATCGACCACGAAGAAAGAGTGATGGGGGACTAAGATTCCACATAATGGGTAAGGGAAAGGGGGATGAAAGATTGGAAAGAGAGGCCAAGTGTTGGGCCTAGGGGATAAGCTAGGGGGCTTACCTCTAAAAGGGATAATAATTTATTATTATTTCCTAAAAGGCTAAGGTGGACAATTGTTAAGTGTTGTCTGAAGTTCTTGGAAAGGAATGTATGCAAAATGAGGTGCAAGCAACTCCAGGAAGATAGGTGTTGACCTGGGCGCATGTAGTTAAAGCTGCAGAAGTAAGCCGTGGAGGGGGTTCTCTCCTCATTATGTCATCCTTTACTTTTGATCTTTGCATACCCCCACGCAACTCTAAAACCATAAAACCAAGATGTCTTCCTTAGAAGCCAAGACATCGTCCGTCTGAACCTGTGTTGAGTCTGCATTGGACCTTTGCATGCCCAGGCACCTCTGAAAACTAGTGGAAAACTTGTGGACTAAGTTGTGTCTCCTATGTGTCATGTGAACCATCTTATCCTCCCTTGCAAAGCTAAGTTCGTACCTTAACCATTATGGGGTTGCTGCCTTCTGTTTTCCTGAGTGGTGTTGACCAGTTGTTGTTTTTGTTATGCTTACCTTGTGCGATTTGAGTTGAAGCTAGCTGAAGAACCAGTTTTCTAGTCCCATGGTAGAAGAGGTAGGTTGTTAGGACCATGAGTAGCTCTTTCCAGGTGAGAGATTTTGCTGGAAAGTGGTTTTCTCCCAGAGAGAGTCCAACACCAGTTGCGGAGCTCTGAGAATTATTGATCCGACCTGTTATTGAGACCTAGAGAGGGAGGTGAAGCACTGATGGATTATTATTGTGAAGGTGCATAATCTTGTGTGGAACAAGCATGTGGGGAATGAGAGTCCATGAGTAGTGGGCATAATAAGGCTCTTGGAGAGAATCCTTTTGGTTTCTCTATGTAGTTTTCTTGTAACCTCAGTCTAGTCTAGGATTCCCTTGCCCTGGGTGGAGCTTGGTCCTAGCTCGGGGGTGACTCACCATTGAGTGTGATGAGTAGCATGGTCTAAGGATGGGAGGTTCATGGAAGTTCTACACGTAGTTGGTGGAATTACTCCAATTTTAAAGCTAGTATTAATGTTGTACTTAATTTATATGTGATGCATGTCTGTGTCTTTTAAATTATATCATGTATTCTTTTACAAGTATGAAGTACGGTTGTTTTCCATTAACTTTGTATGTTAGCAGTAATTTTGCGGTTACTTTGTATTGTATGGTTAAATTTCATTAAATAGGCATGTTATATATATATATATATATATATATATATATATATATATATATGTATGTATGTATGTGAATGTTCCGCGTAGTAGCGTTGTCCGATAGTGGGGTTGAGGGTCAGGGATGTTACAATATGGTAGCAGAGACCCAAGTTTCAACACTGAGCTTGGACAGGCTGGATAAGTGGTCTTTAGACCCAAGGTTTTGAGTGGAAAGGGTGTTTGGAGGAACCAATTTCGAACCTTAGAATTTTTTCTAAGTGCCAAGGGGTTACTTGGCAGTGTTATGAAGCTTGGGAGGAGTAGCGGTATCGTAAAACCACAACCGATGTGGTATTTGACCAGAGAGAGAGAGAGATCAACACTTGGGGTGTTGGAGCAGTAGGATCTATTCGGAAGGAGAGGAAAAACCTTCACAACCATCAGATATGGAGAAAGTGAAGAAAGGATAACCTGGAAGCACTTTGGACTTTGCAACATCATTGAAATTGAGTGCAAAGGAAAGAGAAGGGCCGAAGACCAAAACTCTGAAGTACCGAGGTAGATCTACAATGTATATCTAACGGGAGAGCTTGATCATTAGATCTTGAGAATTTGTGCATGGGTTAGTTGCGAGAATCCTTTGGAAATTGCAAAATCAGAATATTAGAAGTGAAGAGAGGTGAACACTTCCAAAGAAAGGAATCAGGAAGTGAATCTCAACCGTTGGTTGTGGGAGAGATAAAGATCGTTGATTCTCTAGGGAGAGTTCAAAAGAAGGGGAAAGTGTTGATGCACAAACTTCCAAAAATTGAAGTTTTGAAGTGAAAGGGTAGACGTGGTGGGTCTGGATGACATCACTTGGGGTGACATGGACCTTCCTAAGTGTACCACATTCCATTTCCTTAGTTGGTGACAACTGTACTATTTGGACTTGGAGTATAGAGAAGATGAAAGTTTGGAAGTCACGAGATTGGAAGGAAGGAAGCATGGAAGCTTCTAGAACCCTAAGTTTCGAAGCTTCGAAGTCTCGAAGCTTCGATGACATAAGTTCATAATGAGTGTCAGTCATTGGATGTTGCGTAGATGTGGACTGTTGATCCACCCTATTTCGTGAGTTCGTTAATTTGAAAATCTGAGAGTCTTTTGTGATGTATTATGAAGACTTCAGAACTCAAAGTCCTGATTAAGCACCTATTGATTTATCACTTGGCCACAACCCATGGTCACAAGGATTGGGGCTAAGAGAAAAGGGTTGAGGCCTAAAATTGTTACAGAGCCGAGCAGAGCTCGAAAAATTCCTGAAATCTAAACGTTTCTTAAAATAGATTTGGTTTATGAATTCTCTGGGATTTGTTAAGGAATGATGGCTTGACAAATTCTGGTTGACTGGATGTTGTGTTTGTAGAGTTCAACGAGTGTCAGAACCGAAGCAGATTGACATATAGTGCAATAATGGAGGGGGCAAAGAATGATTCCAGTTCAGAGAATGAAGCTAAAGGGATGGATGTTCATTTGGGAGTTGAAGGGTCTAACTCCGATGGGCATGGAGAAGAGATAGATAAGGAAGGAAACATGATGAAAATCATTGAAAGATTACAGAAAGATGCCCAAACTCACCGAGAAGATAGCAGAAAGATCAAGAAAGCTTAGGAAAAACAGGGAGAATTCAACTTAAAGTTGATGAAAAGTTTGGAGAGGATAGAAAATAATTTGGATAAGGAGAGTGACTCAAGCAAATCAGGGGTTACAGGATCCCTGAGAAATAAGGAAGATCAAGGAGTGTTATTAGACACCATCATCACTCCCAATGTCACTTCAAGAGGAGAGCACACAATATTTCAAGCCCATATCCTACCAGAAAGAATAGGAGATATGGAGTGGATGAACTAAAGGGTGAAATGAATAATATTAAGCCTCCCACATTTGATGGAGAGCACCAAAAGGAGGAAGATGTTGAAACATGGTTGCTTGGCATGAGGAAATATTTCCAACTGCAAAATTATTCCTCTCATGCAAAAGGAATAATTTCAATGTATCAAATGAAAGTGTAATATACCAGATATAAAAAGTATGCAGAACAGAAATAAAATGCTAGAAATGGAAGAATAACAACAATATAACCAGAACAATCACCACAATAACACTGAAATGATATATGAATAACAACAAAAATAACACTTTTATTCTGAGAGCAATGTTCATAGGCCTCTTCGAGGGGGCAACCTCCAGTTGAGCAGAGCTCTATTACAATAATATCCAAGATAGGGTTCGCATACCTTCGACTCCTATTTATACTAATTATGTCTATCAAAAGAAGCATCTAGAGAATTATCCTTCTAGAAGCAGAAGATTCTATTAAGTATTCTTACATTTGACTTATTCTATTTTATTGAAGGGCCTTATTAATATTGACCTTTATTACATCTGAATATATTGTTCTACCTATGTGCAGGTTAGGACCCTAGCATGTCTACCCCCTTAAAAACAACCTTGTCTTAAAGGCTTGAGATGTGGAAGTTGTTGCAGAATGGTAGTTGATTCCCAAGTGGCATCTGCTGGAGTTGTATCTTTCCACTGGACTAACACTTCCTTGATGGTTCTTTGACATAGGCGACGCTTGCGCTAGTCCAAAACTACTTGTGGTTGTAGCCAATTGGATCCTTCTTCGGCTAACTCAGGAAGGTTGGTTTGAATTCGGCACTTAGTTCCAATCACCTTCTTTAAGCATGAAACATGACAAACAAGATGTATCTTAGAATGACTGGGAAAAGCTAACCAATAGGCCACCTGTCCCACATGCTTGAGAATGGTATAAGGACCATACAATTTGGGCTCTAGCTTTTGACAATGCTCAGCCTTGAGGGAATTTTTCTTGTAAGGTTGCAGTCGAAGAAACATTTGATTCCCTTCTACAATTTGATGTTCAGAGTGACCTTGATCTGTTTGTTTCTTCATGCGATTTTTTTCCATGACCAAATTCTCTTTGAGGGTACGAAGAATAGCCTCTAGAACTATAAGCGTTTGGTCAACCACCTGGACCTTCAAGACACTAGGTAAGTATGAGAGAACTGAAGGTGGATTTTGTCCATATATCGCTTCAAAAGGAGTCATCGGTGTAGCTGTATGGTATGGAGTGTTGTACCACCATTCAACTAGGGGTAACCATTGAGCCCACTGATTTTTCTTTTCTGGGGAAAAACACCTCAAATATGTTTCCAAACACTTGTTGACAACTTCCGTTTGACCATCAGTCTGGGGATGATAAGTTGTTATAAGATGAAATTGGGTGCCTTGTAGCTTGAACAGTTCTTTCCAAACATTGTTGGTGAAAGTTGGGTCATGATCAGAAACAATAGAATGCGGTATGCCATGAATCTTGAAGACCTGATCCACGAAAATTTGAGCCAAGGATGATTTTAAGGATGGAAATTTATTTTAAAATGTAGAAACTTTGGCGAATCTTACTAACCCTTCATATGCCAACTATAAATGATTGGCGATATTTTTGTAAAAATATTCAAATTTATAAGGATTTTATAAAGTTTTTATAAAGTTTTGGCGATTTCTAAGGTAAAATAACCTATAGAATTTGGGCGAATCATTTTTAAAATAGCGAATCTCATTTTTGGAAAAACCATGGAAAATTAGCCCATGAGCGAAATTTAGCCCCTAAAATCATCATTGATTTGAGCCACCATGGATGTTGTAAATGGGTGTTGAAGAGCAAAGAAATGAGCATACTTGGAAAGGCGATCAAAAACCACCATGATGATTGATGTTTTTCCCGATTTGGGTAAGCCTGTAATAAAATCCATAGAGATATCCCTGCAAATAGTAGGTGGAATCATAAGCAGTTGTAGTGTGCCCATAGATTTGACTGTTTCTCCCTTGTTGCATTGACACACATCACATTCAGCGAGAAAATTATGAATGTCTTGTTTCATGCCATCCCAGAAAAAAGAGCGTTTGACCCTATCATAGGTTTTGGTAAATCCAGAGTGCCCAACTGTGGGTGTAGCATGAAGCTCAAAAAGTACCATGGATTTAAGTTTTGATTGTTTACTTAAATACAAACGGCCTTTGTATCGAAGCTCATCATGGATCCAAGAGTACCCTAGGGAAGTTGGAGCATTGGACTGGAATTGTTGGATAACCTGTGAACTTTTGGGATCTTGTAGCCATTCCTAGCGAACGGCTTGGAGCCAATCTGGTACAATGAAGGAAAGAGAAAAAAGGGATCCTTCATCTTCATATTTTTGGGAAAGTGCATCCACAAAGACATTGTCTTTTCCTTTATTGTAAATGATCTCATAATCATATCCAAAGAGCTTGGACACCCACATTTGTTGCTCCGGGGAGGAAATGCATTGTTCCATAAAATACTTAAGGCTTTGATGGTATGTATTAATTTGGAAGCATTGCCCCAATAGATAAGGGCACCACAAATCAATTGCATAAAAAATAGCCAACATTTCCTTTTCATAGATTGATTTGCCCAGATTTATTTCAGACTGTTGCTTGCTAATAAAGGCCAAAGGTCGACCCTCTTGCATAAGGACAACACCAATTCCTTTCCTTGAAGCATCGTATTCCAAGACAAAAGTCTTTGTGAAATCAGGAAGGACCAGGACTGGAGTGGTGCACATGGCCATCTTCAAGGTTTGAAAAGCTTGAGCAGTTGTTGGAGTCCAAGTGAAAGAGTTATTTTTGAGGAGTGCAATGAGAGGTGCTGCAATCTTTCCATAATTCTTAACAAACTTGCGATAATAACTTGTTAAGCCCAAAAATCCATGTAATATTTTGAGAGTCTTTGGGTGAGGCCAGTCTTCCATAGATTCAATATTTTTAGGATCCACCCTGACGTCGTCCTTGCGAACCAGATGACCCAAGTACTCAACTTCTGAGGCGCCAAAAGCACATTTAGACTATTTCAAGAAAAGTTGGTGCTGAGAGATTAGATGGAGAACTCGATCCAGATGGGAAAGATGGTTTGTCTAGGTTTTTCTAAGATGAGGATATAATCAAAGAAAACTAAGACAAAATGATGAAGAAAAGGATGAAAGACATGATGCATGAGGCTTTGGAAGGTGGAGGGGGAATTACACAAGCCAAAGGGCATCGAAAAAAACTCATAGTGGCCCTCATAAGTTCTAAAGGTAGTCTTGGGAATGTCTGCCTCTTTCATACGTATCTAGTGGTATCCAAAACGAAGATCAAGTTTAGTAAAGAACTGGGTGCCACTCAATTCATCTAAGAGGTCATCAATGACAAGAATGGTAAATTTGTCTTTAATGGTAAGTTTGTTGAGGGCACGAAAGTCAGGACACATTCACCAAGAACCTTCTTTATTTAGGACCATGACCACAGGAGAATAATAGGGGCTCATACTAGGGTGGATAATGCCTGTGTTAAGGAGTTCCTAGACCATTTTCTCAATTTCATTTTTTTGGGAAAAGGGGTGACGATATGGATGGATATTGGGAGGAAGGCTTCCTGGGACAAGGGGAATGGAATGATCATGAACACCATGGGAAGGATGGATTCCCTGGGGGGTGGAAAAGACCACTTGATTTTTAGAAAGGATGGATTGGAGGTCTTGCGGCACCGAGGGTGTCTCTATTGCTTGTATGGCATGGAGTTGGAAAATAACACCAAAACGACCTTTTTTGAGCAGATTTTCCATGCGATGGAAACTAATGATCTTAGGTGAACCAATAGTGATGCCTTGGAAATTATATTGTTGGTCCTCCTGGTCGAATTGAATGGTTAATTCCTTAAAATCCATGAGAATGGGGCCCAAAGTCATTAGCCAGTCTGCACCCAACACAATCTCACAAACGCCCATGTCGATAACTAACATATGGGATTTCAGGTGGTAGTCACCAATTTGGAGACGCACATTTTCACAATGCCCTCCACATTTCATGGAGACACCATTGGAAATCATGATTCAGAAATTATTGATGGCATGGATGTAGCAATGAGTTTCTTGGGCAATGCGGCGATGAATACAATTATGGGTGTTTCCATTATCAACTAGAATTATGACCTTCCTATGCTTGATGTAATCGATTAGATTGAGGGTTTGGGGAGCAGAGAAGCCAGTGAGAGGATTGAGGGAAATGATCGGTTCTACTTTGGGAGGGTCTGAGGGAGTGGTTATTTCAGTGGTTTCAGGTGACTCAGAAACAAGGGGAGTTTCAACATCCTCTTCTGAAATATCCTCTGAGATGGCCATAAAAAGATTTTGTTCCTTACACTTGTGGCCTAGGAAGTATTTGTCATCACAATTATAACAAAGACCTTTGAGTTGGCATTCAACCATTTCATCCCTAGTCAATTTTTGTATCTTTAATGGAGCGGAGGGAGTAGTGGGATTTACAGGTTTAGTGCGAGGGATAAACGCGGGTTTCCATTTTTGAGAAGATACAACTTGTTGTGCTTCTTTATCTCTTTTAGTATCCTCCACCCAACTTTGAGGCCGAGCCATGAGGACATGGGATCGAATCTCATCCTTGAGGCCACTGATAAAACACTCTTGAAAAAAGGCATCAGACATGCCCTCTGTCCGAAAATCCAGGCGCTCAAGAGTAGCTATAAAGTCTTCCACTGTTTCTGATTGTTTCAACTTTGTCAAAAGGCCCAAATGGTTGGTGTCAGTGTCAAAGCATACATAAATCTCTGCCACAAATTGTGTCCAAGCTATATAACCTTGACGGGAAGTTTTTCTCCATTGCCACCATTGCCAACGTTCTTGATCTAGATGGAGAACACCATACCGAAGTTTGGATAAGTCATCTATAATGCCATATAAAGAAAAATAATGTTCCATTTGGGTTACCCAACCAGTGGGATCCGAGCCATAAAATTTGGTCACATCCACCCATGGAAGGCATAGGTCACGTTGAAAGTGATGGTGATAAAAGTTAGAGGAATGGTCATCTTTAGTATCTAGAGGTGGGTCAAATAAAGGGTTATCTATAGGGATATGCATCTTGGTGCAGAGCATCGAAATGACGGATTCAAGTTGGGTAGTCAGGTCTTGTTTGATTTCCTCCATTGAGGAATGCATGGTTGTATTGATGGCGACACCATTGGCACTGATTTGTTGTTAGGGTCATAACCCGTACATAGGTAGAGCAATATATTTGGATGTAATAAAGGTCAATATTAATAAGACCTTTCAATAAAATAGAATAAGGCAGATGTAAGAAGACCTAATTGAAGCTTCTTCTTCTAGAAGGATCTTCCTCTAGATGCTTCTCTTGATAGACATATTTAGTATAAATAAGGGTCGAGGGTATGAAAACCCTAGCTTGGATATTATTGTAACACAGAGCTACTCGACTGGAGGTTTCCCCCTCGAAGAGGCCCGTGAACATTTCTTTCTGAATCAAAGTGCTATTTCTGTTGTTGTTCTTATATCATTTCTATGTTATTGTGGAGATTATGCTGGTTATATTACTATTATTCTACCATTTCTAGCATTTTATTTTTGTTCTGCATACTTTCTATATCTGGTATATTACAAGTGGTATCAGAGCACTTTCCTTGGCAGAAATTGTGGGAATTTTTTTTTAGGGTAGAGATGTATTGCGACGTCTTTAAGCCACAGAGATCTGCCATTACGCACATAAACCCGCAGTTGAGGGATTAATACACGCAGGAAATACAAGTGGTTCTTAAGCGCACATCTATTGGCCACCCTTGTAACCCCTGTTGGTACCCCTTTGAGTGGTAGCGCATTAGACAACACTTGTGTATGGATCAGCCTAGATTTCCTAAAGCCCTCCTTAGATAAACCGATCGGTCGCCTGACTGTTATAGTTCCACCAAGAACAACACTCAGGAAGATACTCTCTAGTACCTGGGTAGTCGGGTAGTACGACTAAGGGTACAGTCTATCCTCCTTAGTTAGTTCCCTGAGATATTGGGCTGAGTACTATTGTTGGACCCCACATGTATATTAGAGAGCTATATCATAGGGCAAACCCTTGTATGTAGAACCCTTGAATACCTAACCCTGGGGGGACAGAAACATAAACAAATTAAAAGAGACAAGATCTGTTGTAGCGCAACTGTGTTCGGGTTGTCAAATCACTACACCTTTCTTACTGGTTAAGAATTTGGGGATTTCATCACTGCAGTATTCTTCAAACCGAAGTATAACTCTGTAGGTGTAAAAAAAAGAAAAGTCTGGAATTTTTTTCACCATCATTTGAGACCTATTCCATTGTATTCATCTCTGCTCCCTTATCACATTCATCCATATCATTTTTTGGAAAAAAATTTGACCCCACCCGCCCCTTTTTAGTTCACCCATACTCATGGCCCATAGTCATAGCCAAGACCTAGAAGCTCACTTCAACACCTTGCAATCTGGTCTCCTCGAGACCCAAAAAGAAGTAAAACAACTCAGTGCCAATGTTGCCTCCATCGATACAACCATAAATACAACCATAAATACAACCATGCAGTCCTCAATGGAGGAAGTCAAACACGAACTGACCACCCATCTTGAATCTGTCTTTGCATCACTCTGCATCAAACTAAAGATCCCTATAGATGACCCTTTCTCTGACACACCTCCAAAGACTAAAGGTGAACATTCCTCCCATTCCCATACCTTTCAACACCATCACTTTCAACGTGATCTACGCCTTCTACGGGTTGATGTGACCAAATTTTATGGCTCATACCCCACTGGTTGGGTAACCCAAATGGAACATTATTTCTCTTTATACGTTATTACAAATGACTTGGCCAAACTCTGGTATGATGTTCTCCATATAGATCAAGAATGTTGACAATGGTGGCAATGGAGAAAAACTTCCCATCAAGGGTATATTGCTTGGACCCAATTTATGACTGAGCTTTATGAACACTTTGACACTGACACCAACCATTTGGGTTGTTTGACAAAGTTGAAACAGTAAAAAACAATATAAGACTTCATAGCTGCCTTTGAGCGCCTGACTTTTCAAACAGAGGGCATGACTGATGCTTTCTTTCGAGAGTGTTTTATCAATGACCTCAAGGAGCAGATTCGGGCCCATGTCCTCATGGCTCGACCCTCGAGTTGGGTGGAGGCTACTAAAAGAGATAAAGAAGAAGAATAGGTTGTATCCTCTCAAAACCAAAAACCCTCATTTATCCTTCACCCTAAACCTATAAATCCCACAACTCCCTCCACCCCATTAAAGATCCAAAAATTGACCAGAGCTGAAATGGATGAATGCCAACTCAAAGGCCTTTGTTATAATTTTGATGACAAATATTTTCTGGGCCACAAGTGTAAGGAACAAAATATTTTTATGTCCATCTCTGAGTATATTTCAGAAGAGGATGTTGAAACTCCCCTTGTGTCTGAGTCACCTGAAATCACTGACATAACCCCTCCCTCAGACCCTCCAGAAGTGGAACCGATCATTTCCCTCAATGCTCTCACTGGCCTCTCCACTCCCCAAACCCTCAAGTTAATTGGTTACATCAAGCATCGGAAGGTCATCATTCTGGTTGATAGTGGAAGCACCCATAGTTTTATTCATCACCACATTGCCCAAGAAACTCATTGCTACATCAATGTCGTCAACAATTTCCAAATCATGATTGCCAATGCTGGTTCAATGAAATGTGGAGGGCACTGTGAAAATGTCCGTCTCCAAATCGGTGACTACCACCTAAAATCCCATATGTTTTCTATCGACATGGGCAGTTGTGACATTGTGTTGGGTGCATACTGGCTAAGGACTTTGGGTCCCATTCCCATGGATTTTAAGGAATTAACCATGCAATTCGACCAAGAAGGCCACCAATATAAATTCCAAGGCATCACTGTTGGTTCACCTGAGCTCATTAGTTCCCATCGCATGGAAAATATGCTCAAAAAAGGTCATTCTGGTGTCATTGCCCAACTCCATGTCATACAAGCAACAGAGACACCCCCGATGCTACAAGACCTCCAAGCCATCCTTTCTAAACATCAAATGGTATTTTCCACTCCCCAAGGACTCCCTCCTTCCCGCGGTGTTCATGATCATTCCATTCCCCTTGTACTCATAAGCCTTCCTCCCAATATTTGTCCATATCACCACCCCTTTTCACAAAAAAATGAAATTGAGAAAATGGTCCAGGAACTCCTTAATGTAGGCGTTATCCGCTCTAGTATGATACCTTACTCTTCTCCTGTACTCATGGTCCTGAAGAAAGAAGGTTCTTGAAGAATGTGTCCTGACTTATGTGCCCTCAACAAAATCACCATTAAAGACAAATTTCTCATTCCTGTCATTGATGAACTCCTGGATGAATTGAGTGGCAGCCAATTCTTTACTAAACTTGATCTTCGCTCAGGCTATCACCAGATACGTATGAAAGAGGCAGACATTCCCAAGACGGCCTTTCAAACTCATGAGGGCCACTATGAGTTTTTGGTCATGCCATTTGGCTTGTGTAATGCTCCCTCCACCTTCTAAAGCCTCGTGAATCATGTCTTTCATCCCTTTCTCTGTCATTTTGTCTTAGTTTTCTTTGATGATATCCTCATCTATAGAAAAACCTGGACAGACCATCTTACTCATGTGGATCGAGTTCTCCATCTACTCTCTCAGCACCAAATTTTCCTAAAATAGTCTAAATGTGCTTTTGGTGCCTCAGACTTAGAATACTTGGGTCATCTGGTTGGCAAGGATGGCGTCGGGGTGGATCTGAAAAAGATTGAAGCTATGCAAGACTGGCTGCACCCAAAGACTCTCAAACGCTTGTGTGGATTTCTAGGCTTAATAGGGTATTATCACAAGTTTGTTAAGAATTATGGAAAGATTGCAGAACCTCTCACTACTCTCCTCAAAAAGAACTCTTTCACTTGGACTCTAGCCGCTGCTCAAGCTTTTCAAACCTTGAAGATGGCCATGTGCACCACTCCAGTTTTGGCCCTTCCTGATTTCACAAAGACCTTTGTGTTGGAATGTAATGCCTCAGGGAAAGGAATCGGTGGTGTCCTTATGTAAGAGGGTCGACCTTTGGCCTTCACCAACAAGCAACTATCTGAAAGGAATCTGGGCAAACCCATCTATGAAAAGGAAATGTTGGCTATTCTGGATGTCGTTGATCTATGGTGCCCTTATCTCTTGGGGAAACGTTTCCAAATTAAGACAAACCATCAAAACCTCAAGTACTTTCTGGAACAACGCATCTCCTCCCCGGAGCAACAAAAATGGGTGACTAAGCTCTTTGGATATGATTATGAGATCATTTACAAGAAAGGAAAAGACAATGTGTTGGCGGATGCATTGTCTTGAAAATATGAAGAAGAAGGATCCCTTTTTTCTCTTTCCTTCATTATACCAGATTGGCTCCAAGATGTTCGCCGGGAATGGCTACAAGATCCTAAAAGTTCACATCTGATCCAGCAATTGCAGACCAATGCTCCAACTCCCCCAGGGTACTCTTGGCTCCAGGATGAGCTTCGATACAAAGGTTGTTTATATTTGAGTAAACAATCAAAGCTTAAATCCATGGTACTTTTTGAGCTTCATGCTACACCTAGAGCGGAGCACTCTGGGTTCACCAAAACCTACGACAGGGTCAAACATTCTTTTTTTTGGGATGGTATGAAACAGGACATCCGTAATTTTTTCACTGAATGTGATGTGTGTCAATGCAACAAGGGAGAAACAATCAAATCTCCAGGCACACTACAACCGCTTTCGATTCCACCTGCTATTTGGAAGGATATCTCTATGGACTTTATTACCGGCTTACCCAAATCGGGAAATAAATCGAGAAATGGTGGTTGTGGATTGCCTTTCAAAGTATGCTCATTTATGTGCTCTTCAATACCCATTTACTGCATCCACGGTGGCTCAAATTTTCATGGACTAGGTCTTCAAGCTTCATGGCATGCCGCACTCTATTGTTTCTGATCATGACCCAACTTTCACAAGCAATTTTTGGCAAGATCTGTTCAAGCTACAGGGCACCCAATTGCATCTCAACACAACTTATCATCCCCAGACTTATGGTCAAAAAGAAGTTGTCAACAAATGTTTGGAAACATATCTGAGGTGTTTTGCCTCTGAAAAGAAAAATCAGTGGGCTCAATGGTTACCCCCAGCTGAATGGTGGTACAACACTTCCTACCATACAGCTACATGCATGACTCCTTTTGAAGCGGTATATGGACAGAAGCCACCTTCAGTTCTCTCGTACTTACCGGGTACCTCGAAGGTCTAGGTGGTTGATCAAACACTTATAGTTAGAGAGGATATTCTTCGTACCCTCAAAGAGAACTTGGCCATGGCACAGAATCACATGAAGCAACAAGCAGATCAAGGTCACTCTGAACGTCAATTTGTAGAAGGGGATTAGGTGTTTCTATGACTTCAACCATACAAGAAAACTTCCTTGAAGGCCGAGCATTGTCAGAAGCTAGTGCCCAAAATTTTATGGTCCTTATATAGTTCTCAAGCATGTGGGATAGGTCGCCTATTAGTTAGCTCTGCCCAAACATTCGAAGCTACATCCTATTTTTCATGTTTCATGCTTAAAGAAGGTGATGGGAACTAGGTGCCAAATTCAAACTAACCTTCTCAAGTTAGCTGAAGAAGGATCCATTTGGCTACAACCAGAAGCAGTTTTGGACCAGCGTGAGTGTCGCCTACGTCAGAGAACCATCAAGGAAGTGTTAGTCGAGTGGAAAGATACAACTCCAACAGATGCCACTTGGGAACCATCTACCATTCTGAAGCAGTTTCCACATCTCAAGCCTTGAGGACAAGGATGTTTTTAAGGGGGCGGACATGTTAGGGTCTTAACCAGCACATAGGTAGAGAAATATATTTAGATGCAATAAAGGTCAATATTAATAAGGCCTTTCAATAAAATAGAATAAGGCGAATGTGAGAATACCTAATAGAAGCTTTCGCTTCTAGAAGGATCTTCCTCTAGATGCTTCTCTGGATAGACATATTTAGTATAAATAAGGGTCAAGGGTATGAAAACCCTAGCTTGGAGATTATTGTAACAAAGCGCTGCTCGACTGGAGGTTGCCCCCTCGAAGAGGCCTGTGAACATTTCTTTCTGAATCAAAGTGTTATTTATGTTGTTGTTCTTATATCATTTATGTGTTATTGTGGAGATTATGCTGGTTATATCATTGTTATTATGCCATTTCTAGCATTTTACTTCTGTTTTGCATACTTTTTATATCTAGTATATTACATTTGTTTCACTTCTTGTTGGGTCTTGGTGAAATTAGATTGTAAGGTATTGAAGTGAGCTTCTAGGTCTTGGCTACAGTTATGGGCCATGATGACGAGGGAACCGAAATGGGGCGGGTGGGGTCAAACATTTTACTGAAAAATGATATGTATGAATGGGATAAGGGTGAGGAGATGAATCCAATGGAATAGGTCTCAA
>SNQJ01S0097628.1:0-15325 GCA_010110895.2 Picea sitchensis | reverse complement strand
TTTTTTTTTTTAGACCTGTGGAGTTATACTCGGGTATGAAGAATATTGTAGTGATGAAATGCCCAAATGTTTAACCATGAAGAAATTTGTAGTGATTTGGCAACCCGAATGCAGTTGCATGTCAATAGATCTTGTCTGTTTTAATTTGTTTATGTTTTTGTCCCCAAGGGTTAGGTATTCAAGGATTCTACAGACAAGGGTTTTCCCTGTGCTATAGCTCTCTGATATATGTGCGGGGTCCAACAGTAGTACTTGACCCAATATCTTGGGGCACTAACTAAGGAGGCTAGAATGTACCCTTAGTCGTACTACCCGACTACCCAGGTACTAGAGAGTATCTTCCCGAGTGTTATTCTTGATGGCACTATAGTAGTAAGGTGACCGATCGGTTTATCTAAAGAGGGCTTCAGGTAATCTAGGTCGATCCATACATAGGTGTTGTCTAATGCGCTACCACTCGAAGGGGTACCAACGGGGGTTACAAGGGTGGCCAAAATATGTGCGCTTAAGTACCATTTGTATTTCCTGCGTGTATGAATCCCTCAACCATCGGTTTATGCACATAATGACAGATCTTTGTGGCTTAAAGACGCCAAAATATGTCTCTACCCTGAAAACAAATTTAACCCACAATTTCTGCCGAGGAAAGTGCTTTGATACCACTTGTAATATACCAGATATAAAAAGTATGTAGAACAAAAATAAAATGTTAGAAATGGCATAATAACAACAATATAACCAGAGCAATCACCACAATAACACTGAAATGATATATGAATAACAACAGAAATAACACTTTGATTCTGAGAGCAATGTTCATGGGCCTCTTCGAGGGGGAAACCTCCAGTCGAGAAGAGTTCTATTACAATAATATCCAAGATAGGGTTCTCATACCCTTGACTCCTATTTATACTAAATATGTCTATCAAAAGAAGCATCTAGAGGAATATCCTTCTAGAAGAAGAAGTTTCTATTAGGTCTTCTTACATTCGACTTATTCTATTTTATTGAAAGGCCTTATTAATATTGACCTTTATTACATCCGAATATATTGTTCTACCTATGTGTGGGTTAGGACCCTAACAGAAAGGGAAGTCATCCATGTGGTGGGATCAATTTGTGCAAGTGCAGCACATTAAAGAGAAGGATGTTACCTAGAAATAATTCAAGAAATATTTGACTAAAACATATTGACAGAAAGATGAAAGAGTTCTTTGAACTCAAGCTCGATAGAATGACCATTGATGAATATAAGAAAAGATTTTTGGAATTGCCAAGGTATGTTTCGTTCATCAAAGATGATACTGTGAATATTCAAAGGTATCTGAGTGGACTGCCACCTTCCATTGGTGACAAGATTCAGTATGATGACCCTAAGACCATGGAAGAAACTATCAGAAGAGTGAAATGCGTATATGAGCATCAAAGAGAAAATACTACTTTTCGTAAGTCTTAGGATGACCAAAAGAACTTTAAGAAAGAGTAGAGGCAGAAGGGAACAAACTCGCTTTTTCATAAACAGTCCTCAAGGACAACCATCATTTAGAGAAACAAGAATGGTTGACGTAGGGGAACAAAGGCCAAGGCAGACACCCATTCAGTGTTGGGGCTGTCAGGGGAACCATAAATACAGAGATTGTCTCCACAAAAATGGAAAAGTGAGAGTTGTCCATAATGTTCAACAAGCTGAAACAGTGGAAGACATGGGCAATAGAATGCCAAGGATCTATGGAGCCCTAGACAACAAGCAAGTTGAATATCATTCACACATGATTGAAGTGGAAGGTATGATCAACAACCATGCCTTTACTATTTTAATTGATTCAAGGGATAGCCATAATTGTATAGATCCTAAATTGGTGGAAAGTTTTCAATTGTCAAGAAGCAAACATGAAAAGTCTTGGTTAGTGCATCTAGCTACAGGAACCAAGAGAAAAGTCACTAAGTTAGTTAAGTCATGTCCTGTGGACATGAATGGACTGAGCACAAAGGATGAATTGAACATTCTTCCTTTAGGTTCTTATGACTATATAATTGGGATGGATTGGTTGGACCAACACCATGCCATCTTGGACTATCATAATAAGGCATTCACTTGCCTGGATGAGGAAGGAAATCAAAAAATAGTCTAAGGAATTACTAGAGTTGTTGCTGTCAGATAAATCTCAGCAATGCAGCTGAAGAAGTGCTATAGGAAAGACTGTCAATTATTTGCATCCCACTTGGAGGAAGCACCTGAGGATAAGGTGTCAAAGATTGAATACCATACGGTACTAAAGGAGTTTGAGGATATATTTTAGGAGGTACCCAGACTACCCCCGGAGAGAGATATTGAATTCTCTGTAAACTTGATTCCTAGAGCAGCTTCAGTGTCAAAATCCCCTTACGGAATGAGTACGTCGGAGCTGAAAGAACTGCAACTACATCTTGAGGATCTCTTGAGGAAGGGATGTTGGAATTGTGTATCAATTTCATAATGTCACCTTGGGGTGCCTCGGTCCTATTCGTGAAGAAGAAGGATGGGATGTTGAGATTGTGTATCGATTTCAGCAATTGAACAAAGTAACTATAAAGAACAAGTATCATCTGCCAATGATTGATGAACTCTTCGATCAGTTGAAGGAGGAGAAGATATTTTTGAAGATAGACCTTAGGTTGGGATATCACTAGGTAAGGATAAAGAATTAAGACATCAACAAGATCGTCTTTAGAACAAGGTATGGTCATTATGAATTCACAGTGGTGTCGTTTGGGTTGTCGAACGCACCCACTGTTTTTATGTGCATGATGAATGGTGTATTCAGGGACTATCTAGACAAGTTTGTCATATTTTTCCTAGATGACATTCTGGTGTATTCCAAGTCGGAGGAAGAGCATGAAAAACATCTGAGGATGGTGTTGTAGGTGCTAAGAGAGCACCAACTGTATGCCAAGTTGAGAAAGTGCTCATTTTATCAGGAACAGATCCATTACTTGGGGCATATTATTTCGAAGGATGGGATAGCCGTGGATCTTGAGAATATTGAGGCCATCGGAGAGAGGTCAGCTCCAAAGAACGTGACATAAGTCAGATCCTTTATGGGTCTAGATGGTTATTATAGAAGGTTTATTTCAGGGTTCTCGAGGATAGCTCACCCTATCACTTCCTTGCAAAGGAAGGAGAATAAATTTCAGTGGACAAAGGAATGTGAGATAAGATTCCAACGATTGAAGTAGTTGTTAACTAGTGCTCCAATCTTGAGGATCATAAACCCAAATGAATATTTTGTGATGTGCACAGATGCATGCAAAGAAGCACTGGGAGGAGTCCTCAGTCATAATGGATTCGTAATTTGTTATGAATCTAGAAAGTTGAAAGAGCATGAAAAGAACTATGCAACTCATGATTTGGAGTTGGCGGCCATCGTTCACGCTCTAAATAAATGGAGACATTACCTCATGTGAGTGAGGTTTGAATTAAGGACAGACCATATCATTCAAAAGTACTTGTTTGATCAGCCAAACTTGAACGCTAGACAAAGTAGATGGTTGGAGTTTCTCTGTGAGTATGATTTTGATATCAAGCATATCAAAGGAAAGGAGAATAAAGTGGTTGATGCACTTAGCAGGAGAGTGCATGAATTCCATGCTATGACCATTAGCATGTATCAAACCGATATAAAGGGCAGAGTTTTGGAAGCTATAAGCGCAGACTTGCAGTACAGGAAATTGGTAGCGAAGCTACAACAAGGTAAGACACTGCAAGGAGTGGAAGATTATAAGCTTGGAGTTGATGACATACTCTTGTACAAAAACAGAGTTTATGTACCTAATGTCTAGGACTTGAAACTTATGATTTTGAATGAAATGCATAATGTGCCTTATGCAGGGCACCCTGGATATCAGAAAATTGTGGCAACAGTCAAAAGCCATTATTTTTGGTCGGGTATGAAGAAAGATATTGCTGAATATATTGCAAGATGTATGGAGTGCCAGAAGGTTAAAGAAGAGCATAGGCACCCAACAGGGTTACTGCAACCTTTACCCATTCCTGATTGGAAGTGGGAAGTGGTGACAATGGATTTCATCACAGGATTTCCTAGGATAGGCAAGCATGATGATTCAATCATGGTGGTGGTGGAAAAACTTACGTAATTTGCCCATTTTATTCCATTAAAGACTACTCATAAGGAAACTAACGTTGTTGATATTTTTATGAGGGAAATAACACGATTGCACAGTATTCCCAAGATAATTGTGTCTGACAGGGACCTGAAATTTACCTCTAAGTTCTAGAAGGGGTTGTTCAAGGGGTTCGGAACGAATCTGAATCTTGAGCTTGATGGGAAGATAGAGCGGGTGAATCAAGTAATAGAAGATGGACAAACCATCTAAATGGGAAGACTACCTACACTTGGTAGAATTCGCCTAAATAATGGGTATTAGGAATAATTAAAGATGAGCCCATTTGAAGCACTTTATGGCAGAAAGTGAAATACTCCAGTAAATTGGGATAATCTAGCTGACAGGGCAGTAGCTGGTCCAGAGTTTCTCAAGGAAATGGAAGAGAAAATGCTAACGATAAAGTAGAATTTGAAATCTTCCCAAGATAGGCAAAAGAGTTATGTTGATAAGAATAGAACCCATAGAGAGTTTAAAGTGGGTGACCATGTGTTCCTGAAAGTAAAAGCCAATAGAAGTTCCCTGAAGCCGGGAAACTGCTCAAAGTTGGCAGCCAGATTTTGTGGGCCATTTGAAATCCTAGAAAGGATTGGACCAGTTGCTTATATGCTTGCATTACTTGCATTCAGGACTATACATAATGTGTTTCATGTTTCATTACTTAATAAATATATACCTAATGATAATCATGTAATTGATTGGAATGTGATTCAGGTGGAGCAAGACGACATCTTGCAAGTGCATCCTATGCACATATTGGACAGGAAGATAAAACAGCTCTGGAATCGAGCCATAGGTCTTGTAAAGGTCCAGTGCACCTGGTACGGTCCTGAGGATGCGACATGGGAGCATGAGGATGCTATGCAGGAAGAATACCCACATCTTTTTGAATATTTTGGAAATCTTGTTGATGTGGTGTAAAGAGTTGCACTAAGGACAGTGCAAAAATAAGGGGAGGGGATTGTAATATGCCCAAGGATGAGCCCTGTTGTAATTATGAATTGTAAACATGTTTTGTAGGCTAGTGAGTTGAGTGTTGATAATCTAGTGGGCTTATGTGTTTATTCGGTCGGAGAGCCTAAGTGTTAAAGGCTCGGAGCCTGTTTTTGTATATGTAATTATGCAGAGCATTAATAAAAATATAAACATCGTTGCATGCAGATCAACCCCGAAGAAAGGGTGATGGGAGAATAAGATTCCACAGAGTGGGTAAGGGAAAGGGGGATGAAAGGTTGGAAATAGAGTCTAAGTGTTGGGCCTAGGGGCTAAGCTAAGGGGATTACCTCTAAAAGGGATAATAATTTATTATTATTTCCTGAAAGGCTAAGGTGGAAATTTGTTGAGTGTTGTCCTAAGTTCCTCGAAAGGAACATATGAAAAATGGAGTGCATGTAGCTCTAAGAAGATAGGTGTCGACCTGGGTTCATGTAGTTAAAGCTACAGAAGACAGTCGTGGAGGGGGTTTTCTCCTCATTCTGTCATCCTTTGCGTCTGATCTTTGCATACCCTCACGCAACTCTAAAACTAAAAAATTGCGATGTCTTCCTGAGAAGCTGAGACATCCTCCGTCTGAACCCATGTTGGGTCTGTGCTAGACCTTTGCATAGCCAGACACCTCTAAAAACTAGTGGCAAACCCGTGGATTGAGCCGTGTCTCCTGCGTGTCCTGTGAATTGTCTTATCCGCTCTTGCAGAGTCGAGTTTGTACCTTAATTGTTCTGGGGTTGTTGCCTTCTGTTTTCCTGATTGGTGTTGACCAGTTGTTGTTGTTGTTATCCTTACCTTGTGGGATTTGAGTTGAAGTTGGCTGAAGAACTGGGTTGTCAGGCCCGTGGTAGAAGAGGCATGTTGTCAGGCCCGTGAGCAGCTCTCTCCAGGTGAGAGAGTTTGTTGGGAAGTGGTTTTCTCCCAGAGAGAATCCAGCACCAGCTACGGAGCTCTGAGACTTCTTAATCCGACCTGTTGCCGAGACCCAGAGAGGGAGGTGAAGCACCAATGGATTGTTCTTGTGAAGGTGTATACTCCCAAGTGGAAAAATCATGTGGAGAATGAGAGTCCGTGAGTAGTGGGCGTAAGAAGGCTCCTAGAGAGAATCATTCTGGTTACTTTATACAGTTTTCCTTTAACCTCAATCTAGTCTAGGATTCCCTTGACCTGGGTGGAGCTTGGTCCCAGCTCGAGGGTGACCCACTGTTGAGCATGATGAGCAATGTGGTCTAAGGATGGGAGGTTCGTGGAAGTTCTACATGTAGTTGGTGGAATTACTCCACTTTTAAAGATAGGTATTAATTTTGTACTTAATTTATATGTGATGCATGTCTGTGTCTTTGAAATGATATCATGTATTCTGTTGCAAGTATGAAGTACGGTTGTTTTCTGTTAACTCTGTATGTTAGCAGTAATTTTGCAGTTACTTTGTATTATATGGTTAAATTTCATTAAATAGGCATGTTATATGTGTGTGTGTGTGTGTGTGTGTGTGTGTGAATATTCCACGTAGTAGCATTGCCCGACAGTGGGTTAGAGGGGCGGGGATGTTACATTTTTCAACTGGCTCAAAACAATATTTTGGCAACTTACTATTTTTAGCAATTTTTCAGTTCCTAAACTTCTGGGCCCATTTTCAAGGCCTAAACGACATTTTTTTATGATTGGGCACCATATTCACATTCAAGAGATTTTATTAGTCCCCCTAAATGAATCTTTCATCAATACCTTTCCAACGAGCTATTGTGTGCCCTAAACGGAGATCATATGCAAAATTTATGACCATGTGAAGTTGATGTACTAACTTACCCCAATGGGGCCGACATGACTTTTGGCATTTCATCTCCTAGGGTTAGGTTTTTGGATGTCTAGGGTTTTGGAATTCATGTTTATTGTAAACATTCCTTCAGAGCCTCATTTTACTCATCTTCTTGCAAATGAGCGTAGCCGTCATATATCTTTTTAGAGATAAGCTTCCACCATTATAACAAGCTTGTTTCTAGTGTGCAGTTTATAGTTTTCAACATATTTCTTATTTAATAGAAGTCCAGATTTACTGTATATATGTTATTGTTCACTGTGTCTCCATGTTAATGATATAAATCTGTGGTTTCATTTCGTTCATCTCCTAAATATGGATCAGTGGTATTAGAGCAGTCTCCTCTTTGTTATTTTTTTAATGCATGTCTCTGACACGGTCAAGGTATAGAGAGTTGGGTCTCAAGCTTGTTTCTCTTGAGAAAAAATGCTCTTGCACACCCAAGAAACCTCCCATGGCGAGCGAAAATAAATACGACAGGACATGGGATCTTTTCAAACCGTTTATCAAGGAATCCCCTTGAGCAACAGAGGAACGAGATGATGGACAACTTTGGAGAAAACATTTGATGATTTCCGACAAGAGACACATCCACCTCAAGTGGAGGATCCACCCCCTTCAAGGTACAAACCAATTTTGATATTCCCATATTTTAAGGTCAAATAGATGCGAATGTCGTATATAAATGGTTAAACCTTCTAGAAAAGGTATTTTCCTATCCACAAATTTTTCGATAGATAAAATATTACATTTGCACTCCTCAAGGTCATCCCCCATGTCAAAGATTGGTGGGAGAATTTTTGTGAGAAAAAGGAAGGATCCACATTATTTTCATTTGTACCCACTTGGGGTTCCTTCAGGGATGCTGTTATGGAAAAGTACTACCCTGTTGGAAGCTATGACGACTTGTATACAAGATGGACCACACTATGGTAGGAAAGAGCCCACACTGTGGCAGAGTTCGCCAATGTCTTCCATACCTTGTGCACCAAGCTGGGTATGAAAGATTTTGAGCGACATATAGTGCTCAAGTACCGCGATGTTTTGCATAGATATATCCAGATGAAAATGGATTTTTTGAAAATCATGTCCTTGGGCGTGGCCTATCAATATGTTGTCAAAATTGAGCAGAAGCTTAAACAAAAACCGTGGCAGTTTGGGTTTGGGAACCCGTGACAATAGAAGCAGGGAAAGGGCAACCCCAACCCACAGAACAAATCACAGAGAAAATATGGGCAACCTCAAAACAACCAATCCAAGACACAAGCAAAGGACAATGGGAAGATGAATAAATATATCGGGAAGTGGTGTGACTTCCATAAGAGCCCCTGACATAACACTATTGATTGTTGCTTAAAGCAGTCATTGGTTGTTGAGGTAAAAGACTATGAATCATATGCAGGTTCCGATTCTGATTTAGAATCATAAAAGGGGTGACAGATCATTGACTCAGAACCCAATACCATCGTTGATACTACCAAGATCCAACCCGATGACCCTGATGAACAAGAAGAAGGAGAGTGTCTTTTTCATTCACAGATGTGGGTGAAAGACACTCCACTACACTTCATCATTGATAGTGGTAGCTAGAAGAACCTCATCTCAACAGAGGTCTTCATGTGGCTAGCCCTACCGAAAACGCCACACCTACAACCCTACACTATCGAATGGTTCCGTCAAGGAAGAGATCTTCACGTCATCTAACAATGTCACTTCTAATATGACATCAAGGCATCAAGCCACTTAAAGATGAGGTATTGTGTGATGTTGCTCCCCTTGAAGTTTTTTATCTTCTTTTGGGACAACCTTATTTATGAAAACGTCATGTTATATATGACTCTAGGCCTCCCACGATACATGTGGTAGTCTCACCTAGTGTTATTTCCTTGATATCTACCAAGCAATGCAGAAAAATCATTTCTCATAACAGGAAGTTTGTCTTCTTCGTGATTCTCTCTCAGAGTAAATGAAAGGTTGCAACAACATCCATGACACGCAACAGATTAAATAATAGTCGGTGGTTTCTATCATCTGTGATGATTCTGATTGGCTTTTACAGCCGTGCCCAGATCTATTATCAGTGGTTTCTATATCTGGGACGATTCGGATTGCCTTTTACAGCCGAACCCAGATGGGCAGATCTATTATCGGCGATTATGAAGTGATGGCCTTGCCCAGATTTTTCGTTCGATGTGGCAGACAATCCTCTTGTCCGGACTCGGGAGTTGGAGTTTCGACTTGGACAAGTTAATAGTAGAAAAACTCGATCTATTTTTAGGTTTTTCATTTAAAGTTTTAATGAAAATTTAGCTAGAAAAGATCATTATAGAAATTTTGACCATTTTGTCGCTAAGCTCATTTAACAGAACTCAAATCATAAAAATGTAAAAGTTCACGTAACAGGTCTGGAAATTTAAAGCCTTACCTAATAATGTAAAACTTCACGGATCAGAATTGTAAATTTAAAACCTTACGTAACAAGAAAAAACAAGTCGCTATACGTTTCTATAATTATTAACTCACTCAGGTCACTTCAATCTGGCGTAGCGGATTGTTATGGGTAGTCTCGGATTGTATTACTTCGTGCAATTATTACTGGATTATAGTGTGATTTAAAAGTTCTATATTTTTACTATTTCATGCAATTATTATTAGAATCGGGTATACAATAATTATTGAATGGATGAAAAAAAATGGTAAAAACCTAAAACTTTAGACTACCTCTTTTATTTTGTTATTGCTTGGACAACCAACAACAACGGGAGGCATATAAGTCAACAACAAACACGAGTCATTAACGAAAACGGCACGTAACTAGTAATACTGTGACAAAAAAAAACATTAACTGCTTTGCATTGCGTTGGAACATCGTTGGCCATACAAATTTACAGCTGAAAACGTCATGTCCTCTTACTTGTGTGACTTAAGCCCTGCCCTACCATTTGGTCCAATAGAATAAACAAAAATATGTTCAATAGAATATTATCCTATTGTTCTTATTGTTCTTTGCAGGCGCCGATTATTATTGATCGAAAATAGACTATTCTGACCATTTCTCTTCCACCACTTTTGTCATTGTGGAGGCAAAAGTGTGCATGGTGGAAGATGTAGCATATAAATGAATGAATTTCTGCTATCACACTAGGTGGGATATGGAGAAGGAATGAACTACCATCTATCCACATTACTTTTTAAGGTTAAATTGAGGGGTATGAGGAACCCCACGAGAAATTGCCATTAGATTAATTTTGATAGTGAAGTATATCAATTAGTCAATGGGTGAATACATAAATATATGTTCCATTTTTTAGTGAAATTTTAGTGAAATGTAGAGATGAAAGTTTGACATTTTACAAATTTTTGAATTGAATTTCTCAAAATTCACTTAAAAAACAATTTGGTCTTGTGAATTTTGACATGTATTTAAAAAACAATTTGGAGGGAATTTATTTTTTCAAAAATTATTAATGTTATTTTATGTATTAAATTTGCATTTAATTCAGTGTTTGTCGTTATAATTTTATGGCAAAATTAACAAGTTACTTTTGTTCCAGATACTTAATTAAATGTTAATGTACAATTTTCACTAAAAAAATATGAGCATGATCTATATATAATGTAGTAGTGCCCTCATATTTATTTTTTGGAAAAATACAAAATTTAAATTGGTTTTGGAACTGAAAAAATTAATAATTAAATTGCAAAGTTAAATCATGACTTTGGTTTCCAAAAACTCAAAAACTCAAAATAAAATGATTACAACATGATTTACAAAAAAATATAATAGTTCCCTATTTTTGTTAGAAAATCAAATTTAGTAATAGTTTGCACATTTGAATGACATTTTATACACTTTTGAGTTTCCAACAAATTAGTTTTTTTATTTAGGTGAAATGAAAAATAAAAAAATATCTTTTTGAAGAGAAAACATTCCTGAAGTGCACACATAATTTTTATAATTATTTTGTTTTGTAGTTGCCAAGATATATATTCTTTTCTAAGGGCCTTCACTACTTGAGATAAAAATAAAAGTTTGTATAAGTTTAAAAGAATAAAAAATAAAAATATAGTATGAAACAAAAAATAGAAAATTATATGTTATTGGATAGAGAATTCAATGGAAACTCTATAGGCACCAATTCCAACGCATTCCATGAAAAAGATGAAAGAATTTCATCTCCTAAACTTCGTAGCTCCATGAAAACTTATAGAAATGGCTAAGGAATCTTGACTTCCAATCCCTCAATCGAAGTNAGGGCCTTCACTACTTGAGATAAAAATAAAAGTTTGTATAAGTTTAAAAGAATAAAAAATAAAAATATAGTATGAAACAAAAAAATAGAAAATTATATGTTATTGGATAGAGAATTCAATGGAAACTCTATAGGCACCAATTCCAACGCATTCCATGAAAAAGATGAAAGAATTTCATCTCCTAAACTTCGTAGCTCCATGAAAACTTATAGAAATGGCTAAGGAATCTTGACTTCCAATCCCTCAATCGAAGTTTATACCTTGATACAAGGATTAATATCCCTTGATGGAGGTATTTTAAAATCTCCATGAAGGTATACTTGTCATAAATAGTTTATTTTTGGTTTAAACTTTCGAACAAGGGGTCACCTAGATGGAGGTTGTTAGTCCTTGAGATGTTCTAGGTTGTCAATGGAACTATGCCAAGGATCCTTTGAACTAAAACTCATATTTGATTTTAAATCTAATTTGTAAAAAAAATATTAATGTGAATACTCTTACACCTCTTGAAATATTTGAGATAGGATGATTAAGAAAAATGTTAACCTAAATTGGTAATTTCCCTTTTTGTATATCAAACAAATAAGGTTTAATGGAGAAAACACATATATGTACAAATTATTTTCTACAAATAAATTTTGTAGGTTTTTATGAAGAAAACACTCAAATTAAAATTCAACACTTTATATAAAACAATATATCTTGGTTTATGTAGGTATATGCTTAAAACAACTTAACATATGAAACACTCAAGGATACCATAAAAACTTTGCACACTCAAATTGGTCATATACATGAAATCAATCTCAACCAGATAAAGGTCGCACACACATATGGAGCTAATATGTTGGTTGAATATTTTATTAATGAACATTCAAAATACATTGTCAGAATGGAGGAGATGGTCTTTCAAGAAAGTGTTACAATGAGAGAAAATCACATGGGATTTACATAATGATAAAAAAAAAGCCATTGAATCCATATGTGCATGTTGTTTTCCTTTCATAATATGTCCTATGTGTGGAGATGGGTTGTTCTATGAACTTTGAGAACAAGATCCTCTTTTCCTCTCTGTTTGTTGATAATCTTTACAATGTCCCTTTTGATTCCTTTATTGTTTCCCTTGTATGGGAAAACAACTTTCTTTAAACCATTTAGTGATTCTTTATTCTTGAAACCACCTCTTGTTTCTTGAAGGGTTTTTTATTTAGTAAAAAAATTATTTTACACATGTAAAAATTAGTAATAAAGTTACTCATGATGAGGTTGGACAAGTGCCACTTGTTTTACCTTTTCTTGGCATTGGTATCTTTACATATTGACACATCTTATTCCACACCTTACCCATTGGGTATTATTTATGATTGAGATTCATTGTCACCTCATCCAAATTAGTATATCTCTCATGTGATGGTTAAGAGAGATTCTTAAAAATCATTTTTAAGGTGTACAACAATGCAAAATCACCAGCCAACATATCCATCACATCCTAGTCTTTATGGGGTCCTTCAAGATTTACAAATATGCTATCATCATTTCTCCTATCATCCAAGAGTTTCTGATAGTTTTTCTATGGATAAAGGTCTCCATTACCATCCCCAAAGGTACGCAATCCATGGTTGATCATCTCATTGAATATTTTCTTGAAAGAGGCAATCTCTCCAGTAAGTTCATGGGCCTTATTCTCTGCATTTTGCATCAATATCTTCTTGGCAAGGACCTTTTTAACATCCATGATGATGTTGGTTCTTTCATCTATGTTAAGGTCTCTTAGCTCCTCCTTAGATCTATTATTTAAACACTAGATTATATTATTATCCATGTATGGTTTTCCTTCCAACTCTGCAACAATATTCTTGATGTCCTTGAACACCACAGTGATCAATTCAAGCTCCTCTTGAATCAAATATAATTGGGACTAATTATGAAAAAATATAGTTGTTATTTGATCCCAAATCATGTGTTGGCTTCCTTCAAAACTGATTTTCCTATAACCTTGAGCTTCACGTGAGCCAATTCCTCTTCAAATTAGTCTTTAACAGTATTCAATTGACCCAATAGTACCTCTATACTCTTGATATGCTCCTACAACTATGTTATCCTAGCCACACTAAACTTGATCTTGTTTGTAATAGTGTCAAACTCAATTTATTTTGCACTTAAGTCTGACATGACCTTGGATATGCCCTCATTTATGTCTAAAGGAATGAATTGCACTTTAGCTTCCTTGGTTGTCTACACAAGATGATCTTGTTACTATTTCAAGGACTGATTTTTAACTTGCAACCTTTCCATAGTATTCTAGTTTTCCAACAATTGTTGATACAATTGCTCCTTCTCATCATGCCTAGCTTGTAGCTCAAGAGTTTGTACATGTTCTACTTCTGGAAAGTTAAGCATTTTATTCAATATATTAATCTTATTATCCTTTTGGTTCATCAAATCCTCCACAACATTGGAATTTCCAGGATCTGCTACCAAGGAAATGAGCTTTCTCTCCAGTTTATCTATTTGGATCTATTTGACATTGGTTTCTACTCTCTCCTAATTCAACTATATTTCAACTTTGATTACCATCTCCCTCATCTTCTTCTCACTAGAAGAATATTGGAATACTCCTTTGTAAAACATATCATTGGTTTTCTTATGAAGCTCAACCATATCCCCAGGATGAATACTTACCATCTTGACCTTTATCTAGGTGGCCTTATAGTCTACAAGACTAATGGATTTTGGAACCTTTGCTTCTACGACAACCAAATTCAAGGTATTTTGTTAATAATCCATAGCAGAGAGAAAATATTTTTGAGTTTCTACCTGAGGACACAACTCTCTTCTTATATCTTGATTTTTCCTCCTTGTGTCAGAGTGGTGAGAGAAAAGAGAAGGATACTTATGAGAGGCACCTTCTGAGGTAGAAATAATAGCTTCCCTTGTTGATAAGAGGGTTGATGGAAGATGTTCAATTGAGATAGTGGAGGTTTCAGGAGTTAACCCTTCTTCATTGGATCCATTTTTTATATGCAATATGATTTTCCCCTTATCCAAAACATTTGTAAGGCAATCCTATGTATCTAATCCTTCATCACTCCTTATTCTTTTGGTATTATGTTCATAATTTCCATATCTTACTGAAAATATGAGAGAGTCCTCTTCCCAATTACCTATTCTTTATTTTGAAGTGTCTGGAGGGATTTTGTTGGATCCCCTAATTGATCAGTAGTTGAATTCTAAACTTTTGTCATCAAAATCTGCCTTACCTCTTCCCATGAATCTAGGTTGGAAGTGTTTTTTTGGATAGGCATTTTGGTTAAGTTTTGGGATATGTGCCGGAATAAGTCAAACAATAAAAGGTAGTTAGAATATTGACCATAGCACGCGACGGGAGCGGACTTTAAGGAGTCAAAGTGTGCGACAGAAGGATGCACAACGAGGCAACACGCAAAAGGAGGAAAATAGTTATAGACCACTGGACATTTTGTCCACTTTGTAACGAGCTTAGCCCTATTTTGATGTATAAATATGTAATGGGTTTTTGGTAGAAATGGTTCGAATAATGAGAGGTTATAGTGGATTGTGCATGAGTTGAGTTTTTTACTAAGTGTTCAGATGTTACGACTGGATTTTTTAGAGGTAGGATCATACTGCAACAAAACATCTGGGAAGGTTTAGATAATGTTATTGTTGCATATTTTGTAGCATAGTGCACAACTGTAACCAAATTATCAATGACTAATAAATGAATCCAGTCGTTGTGGACGTAGCTCTAGTTGGGTGAACCACATTAAAACTATATGTTGTTGATCTAGGAGGATCTCCATATCCATCCATGTTTTCCAACTGGGTCAAAAAATATTTTGGCAACTTACTATTTTTAGCAGTTTTTTTTGGTTCCTGAACTTTCAGGGCTAACTTTAGGGCCTAAATGACTCTTTTTTGTGATCAGTCACCTCAATAATAGACAAGGTCTTTGACTGAGACCCCTAAATGAATATCCTCATCAATACCTTTCTAATGAGCTATCGTGCACCCTAAACAAAGATCATATACAAAAGTTACGACCCCGAGAAGTTGACGTACTAACTCTTCCCAACAGGGCCCACA
>SNQJ01S0097626.1:49912-73531 GCA_010110895.2 Picea sitchensis | reverse complement strand
TGTTTATCCATTTTTACAAATAAAAAATGGGTGATGGTCTGTAGATCTATTAGACGTTAAGCTCTTCGTCACTTGTTTATGACTGCTTAAGCATTTAGTGGCTCATTAAACAAAATGTTCCATTGGCTTTTCTGGTTAAAATGTTTCCACGCGTTTTGCATTTAAAGTCATAGTGGTCGACCATCTCAAAATGTTTCCACACATTTTGTGTTTAAAGGCATAGTGGCCAACCATCAACTGCAATCGCGACGGCCCATTGCCCATTGCCTTCAACATATTTGGGTCCAGCTGTTTGAGTGTCTTGTCCCTGAGAAGAAGAAGAAGAAGAAGTAATTTTAACGTCCATGAGGCTAACAATAGCCTATGGGACAGACCGTCTCACACACCGATTTCTGCAATTCAACGCTTTTCCTGTTCAACTTGATGATGAGCTCCCCTGATTTCTCCACTGTCCCCTCGCTGAATAAGTCATTCCAAGAGCTAGCTATCAAGATATTTATATAGTTGTCCTTGTTGTCTTTGAAAGCTTCACACTCTAAAATGAAATACTTTTCTATTTCCACTTTTCCGGAGGTGCAAAACACACACACCCTTTCTTCCCAAGCTTCTTTTAGTCTTTTCCAGTGCCTAGTTTCACAACGAAGTTGATGGGAATTGGTTCTTAATTGGGCAATAAGCATTTTGGCTCTCCAAGATATATTGGCCCCGATGTATGCTTTTTGATGATGATTGTATGTGGGGTTAAACTCTTCAATATAGTACTCTTTCTTTCTCCCGATCCCTTTATCCCAAAATCGCTTGTGGAACCTATCAATAACAAAAGCCTTTATCTCTTTACTGTTCGTAGGACACTTTTTCAAGTGGATATCCCATTTACTAAGCCATTTAATATGTTGTCTCATCCACGTCTTCTTCCTTTTGCACAATATGTCATTGAAGATGACCTTAGGCCACCGACTATCTTCCATTTGCTCAATTTTTTTTAGATATCTTATGAGACGTGACATAACAATTGCTTCAATAGGAGAAGCCCCCATTTCACTCAGCATGATATCATAAGGGACTGAACTTTTAATTTTAAACTTATTTGTGATCAAGCGTTTTTTAATCTTCTCAATTTGTTTCCACTGTAAGTCAGATGTGTTGCTGGCCCACACTTCACAACCATGTAGAACCACCGGGATCACTAAGAACCCAAAGAGAGTTTGCATAGTCTTCCAATCCCATAGCTTTGCTTCTTTGCATCTATTTTGAAAAGCATAGAATGCTTTCCAACCTCCCAAATTTATTTTCTTTTTGCAACCTTCCCAACTTAGATTTTTGTTGAAGTTAATTCTGAGGTATTTGCAATATGCCACTTGTTCAAGAGCGTTGCCTTAAAAGTAGAACTTATGTTGCTTATGTTTTCCTTTGCTAGAAAAAATTACCACTTTCATCTTGCTAGTATTGACTTGCATTCCCACTGTACTGCAAAATCGCTCAAGGGAAATTAAGTGTTCTTGCAACCCAAGAGCAGATTTAGCAATCAAAATAAGGTCATCTGCATATAAAAGAAACCTTATCACAAAATCACCCAAAAGAGCACCATCACCCTCCAGTGAGTTTAACCACTCTTCAAGTTTGTCAATATATAAGCCAAAGAGGGTAAGGGACAATGGACACCCTTGCTTGACCCCAATATCACTCCTAAAACTTTTGGAGATACCAGCTAACGTTCTGATTTTCACTTTAACCTCCTCATTTAGCCTATGGACGGCTGCTCTAAGATGTATAGGAACCCCAAGTTCATCCATTCTATGCCAAAGCTTATCTCTAGGGACCATGTCAAAAGCTTTTTTGAAATCGACAAAGCAACAAAAGGTTTCCTCTTTTTTCTCCCACACTTTTTCAATGATGTTCCTTAGAGTGATATTGTGATCAATCGTTGAATGTTTAGGTCTAAAACCTGCTTTCCCTTTAGCACGCTTATCCCCTTCTTCTGCCCACTTGTTGATTCTATTTTCTAGCATACTTCCAAATAACTTCGCAAACAAGGGGTTTATCATTATGGTCCTATAGTTGGAGGGATTGTTGACATCCCCACTCTTGAAAAGTGGTATTGCTAGGCTCGTTGTCCAATCTGTAGGAAATCCCTACTCAATGATGTTGTTGAAAATTTTCATAATGTGAGGTGCAAGAGTTTTTGAACCCCACTTTAGATATTCTGCCTGGAGTTCAACTAAATCTTTTGTTTTTCCAACACCCAACTTTTTTATACCCACCTCAATTTCTTTTATGGTGAAGAGCTTAGTAGTAGTGTTGACCAAGGGGAGGGGGGGGGTCCACCTTAGGATCTTTCTCATAAAGTTGCTTTGAATACTCGAACCACTGATAGGTTGTGATATTATTTTTCGTTTGTTTCTTTCTCATTTGAAGCTCCTTCCAAAATAACTTGGGGTTATTTTTCCCCAAGAAGATTAATTCCTCCCTCCTTGAGATCATGAAATCGACTTTCTTCTTTCTTACAATTTGCTTGTAAGATTTTATGCTTATTTCCTTATGGCTTGACTCTTTCAAAGTTTTCCTTCTTGTTTTGCATTCCTCATCAAACCAAACATTAACTGGAAAGCAGTTTGTTTCATATTTCCTATTTTTTTCTCATTTGCATTCTGTAAGTGCGCTTTGTTAACTCATGGCTATGAAGGCCCTCAGAAGGAATTTTCTCCTTGTTAAACAACCTCTTTAGTGTTATCTTGAAGGTGTTATAGTTATTTTGGGTCAACAGAATTCTACCCTTTGAAGGAGGTTGTCGGATGTGCTGATTTTTTGTCCCATGATGTTGTTGTTCAACTCAAGTTAGACTTAAATAAATCGGTTTATGATCAGATTTCAACTCCCACAGTTGTTCACCAATCAAAACTTCCTCCATTTTCTCACACAATCCATGTGAGAAAATTGCATAGTCTACTACACTTGCTGCATTGTAGGTATTGCAGGTGAAATTGCCCGAATTCGCCCATCTAGCCACCCCATTACAAATGACTAAGTCAAATGCCCCACATAAAGTAAGCAGTTGTTCCCCAAAAAAGTTGGAGCTTTTGTTGTCCTCTAAAACTCTTGTTCACTGATGATTTCTCTCTTCTGTAAGCCAAATGGGGTTGCAGTATTCCTTACAACGAAGAATAATAGCTTGTTCACATGCTGTCCTAGAATTGAAATCACCCACTATAAGGACTTCGCTTAGTTGAGAGTACATTGCAATATCGCTTTTTAAGGCTGCAAAGGGGTCTTTGTGATCAAGCCCCCTACTTTTGTAGGTTTTTGAAACTTGTGGAGCAAAATAACATGCTGCAATCCTGATGATGTTACCATTTTCTGATATTTTAAACTAAATGAATTGTTTATTTGAGTCTTCTCTTTCTAACTGAATGAGACGACCTTTTTTTTTCTTCACTAAGACCATGATACCCCCATGTCCTTTACCATTCTCAGCTGCTTTGTTCCACACTGCCATCTTCACATACTCTTCAAACATAGGTGTCTTGGCACCCTTCATGCTCATGTGTTTCCAATAGACAAATTATGTCCCTATTTTCTGCAATAGGTCTTAACCCAGGTCCTCGCCTCCAAGGATAACCTCTGAGGTACTCCCAAAAAGCACTGGTGTCTATTCAATTGTTTTATTGTTAGTTTAGCAGTCTATCCTTGATTGGTTTCTATTAAATAATAGTGTTTGGGGACAAGCATTATCCTCCATGCACTAAGCAAATGAGGTTTCATAGACCATAAAAAGTACAGATCAGGTTTCATGGACATGATGCCCATCATCACTCATGGGCATGAGCTCCTCGATACCGCCAACCAGCAACATACCGCTAACGTCACATGTATGCTGTCAAGTAACAACATACGATTTTGAATATGTTGTGGAGGAAATTAGAGATGGACATAATGCTGACGTATTAAACAAGTGAAGACACTTCATAAATGCTTGTTTATATCTTTTAAGGAAGACTTCAAACTTAACAAATTAGTAAACAAGTATTTTTTATAATTTAAATAATCTCATTTTTATACTCTATAATTTAAATAATTCAATTTTTATACTCTATCTATCCAATAGAAGGCATAAGGCATATGTGTAATTTCTTTTTTAATAACATTTTTTTTTGGAACATCCATAATATAACATTTAATAATCTATATGTATATTTTTTTTTAATAATTCAATAATACAATAGAACGTAATTTATTTTTAATGGCTAATGAGTTTTTTATGGCCATTTTTTTTTGGAAACATCCATAATATAACATTCAATAATTTATATGTATAATGTTTTTTAATAATTCAATAATCCAATAAAACCTAGATATATAATTCTCATTCAATAATCTATAAAACGTAGATGTATAATTTTTTTAATAATTCAATAATCCATTAGAACGTAGATGTATAATTCTTTTTTAATAATCCGAGAGAGTTGATCAATCAAATTTACATGAACTTGTACGAAAGGTAGCTACTAAAACTATGGTCGAACTTGCCTTCAAATAATAAAGGCACCCTACTAAAACCACTTCTTTTGTTTATATAAATGTCTACGATATTTGTAGTAACTTGCTAAATTACTTACTTTTTGAAAATCTTTGACCAATAAAAAAAATTACTAAATTAGTCGTCCATTTATAGAAGGCACTTTCACCATTTATAGAAGGCACTTTCATTGAGAATATTTTGATCTAACTACTTGAGATTTGAAATTTAACTAAACATGGGTTGGTCGATTTGGCTTATGTATTTAATATCTCTTTAATCTTTATAATCTATGAAGTGGATTATATATAAGGTTACATTTAGCTAGAACATATTTAATTGGATTATATATTTAATTCATAGATAAGCAGCTTGATAGCATTGTATTAAGAAATACATATATGTTGATAGCATTTCGAAGAGGTTGGATCGTATTTTGGTTTCAGAATTTTATTTAAGTGAAGTTGGTAGATACCGTTTTTGGGTGGAGCTTCCTTACTTCTTGGATCATGCGACTATTTTTGCTCAGTTTGATCTTCAAGCATATCGGGCCTACCTTTTCAAATTAAATCCATCATGGTTGGAAGAGGATGATTTCTCTGTGATTGTAAAAGAAGTCTGGGCGGATCCGGCTTTCCTGGTGGAGTCGGATTTTCAACACAGATTTGTGTGGAAACTAAAAGTCTTAAAAACCAGATCAAAGTTTGGGCTAGGCGTCGCAGTCGTGAAAAGCTTCTTCGACTTGAGACTTTGGAGGAGGATCTTTGGGTGGCATCCTCGTATTTACAGAGGGATGGTTTAGACCAAACAACTGAGTGTCACTTAAAATCTTTGGAAGATGAAAGAAATACTTTACTTCTCCAAGATGAAGAACTTTGGAGACAAAGGAGTAGAGCGACTTGGCTGAAATGTGGGGATCAAAATACGAAGTTTTTTCACAAATATGTCAGTGCAAACAAGAATAAGAAACACATATGGGAGATTATTGATGAGTTTGGACAGTCACACAGGGGGCAGGTGGCTCTAAAAAAAGAAGCTTCTAGGCACTTCAAAGGTTTGTTTAAAGCTGACGATACGTCCTCTCCAGCAGACCAATTAAATCTGGTAAATTTGTTCTCCAATTTTGTTACGGAGGAGGACTCTATTCTTATTGACTGCCCCTATACACTTCTAGAGATCTCGGATACCCTAAAGTTGTTCACAAAAGACAAAAGTCTAGGCCTGGATGACTGGACGGTTGAATTTTTCATCCATTTCTTTGACATCCTGGGTGATGACCTGTTGGAACTAGTTGAGGACTCTAGGATTAGAGGAAAGGTGCAATGCTCACTAAACTCAACCTTTCTGGCGTTGATACCAAAAGTGAATAAACAAATGAATTTTGGTGACTACATGCCTATTTCGCTCTACAAGTTATGCTACAAGTTGATAGTGAAGGTGATAGAAAATAGAGTCAAGCCTATCTTTTTTAGGGTGTTATCTTGTGAACAACTTGGTTTTTTAAAAGGCAGGCATATATTGGATGCCATTGGAATGACACAAGAGTGTCTTCATAGTATAAAACAAAAGAAGCTAAAGGCTCCAATTTTGAAACTTGATTTAAGAAAAGCATATGATTGCGTAAACTGGGATTTTCTTTTCTTAATCCTCATCAAAAAGGGCTTTAGTCTATCTTCGACCAATTGGATCATGAGTTGTGTTGTCAGCTCCTCTTTCACTATTTTGATAAATGGTGAGACTTCTTATTTTTTCCAGAGTGAACGTGGTCTTCGACAAGGTTGCCCTCTTTCGCCTCTTCTTTTCATCTTAGTTATGGAAAGTATTAGTCTACTGTTGAAGAAGAGCCATTCCGAGGGTGTTTTGTCGGGGGTAAAAGTATCAAGGGTTATCAATGTCCTTCATCTAATCTTTGTAGACAATATCCTTATCATGTCAAAGGCTTCTTTAGAGGAATGGATAGTGATTAAGTCGTTGTTGGAACTTTTCTGTTGTGCTTTGGGGATCAAAGTAAACTGAGAAAAATCAACTTTCCACCATTCAGGTTTATGAGGGGAGGACTTGGAAAAGATAAAGGAAGCCTTTAGGATCAATTTTGTTGAGATGTCAAAAGGATTTCGGTACCTAGGATACTTCATAAAAGCGAAGAGATCCTCCTTTGAAGACTGGAGATGGCTTCTTAAAAAATTTGAAAATAGGATCAGTCACTGGTGCAATCGTTGGTTATCTCTTGGCAGCCGTTGCACTCTTGTAAAGGCAATCTTAGAATCACAGTCAGTGTATTGGATGGCCTTGGCAGCAATTTCGGCTTCTGTGCTCTCAAAGATCTAGTTTTTGATCTTTGATTTTCTCTAGTCGGGTGGTGGTCCTAATCAACATTATCATCTAGTTAGTTGGGAGGTGATTTCCAAAACGAAGTCGGTTGGAGGATGGGGCCTTAGGAACATTTTCCACTTCAACCGGGCCTTGGCCGCAAATTCCTTATGGTGGGGTGTTAATGAAAGATAGTCTTTGGCACAAGGTGATCAAGGACAAGTATCTACCCTATGTATTTGTTGCTACCTGTCTTAGATCAACTACTATAATTCAACCTCTGGCTTCTCAGACCTGGAAGAATTTGCTGAAATCGCTTCCACTCATCACACACGGGCTCAGTTGGAACCCAAGAAATGGGCATTCGGTTTTGATTGGAATGGACAAGATCCTGGGTATGGGTGATTTCTCATTACTATCCCAGGAACTACTAGTCGCCTTAAAGCATAATGATATCCATTATCTTTATCAAGCTAGATCTCTGTCTTCATCGGACTTCATTACAAATCAATGGAAAAGTAGTTTAGATTTGGGACTATCCAGAAACTTGGCTTTAGAGTGGTCCTCATTTCGTAAAGCTCTGGTTTCTTCTGGTATACATCTCCATCCTACATATGACATTCTTCTTCAGACTGGTGGACACTAGTCGGGTCTGCTGACTGTTAAAAATGTATATAATTCTTTGGAAAAGAATTATGACCACACCAGTTTGCAGGATGACAGAAACATTTGTGGTCATGGGACCTACCTCACAAAATTAAACTGTTCTCGTGGCTGGTAGTTGAAAATAAAATTTTAACTTGGGAAAACCTCTAGAAAAGAGGCTGGAATGGACCTAGCATCTACCCTTTATGTTCAATGGATGTTGAGACGCGATTACACATGTTTGTTCACTGATTGTTTTCTAAAAATCGTTGGCAGTTTATTACTGCAACTTACAGTCTAAGCACTTCTTGGAGTGGTAGCTCTATTTCTAGTTGTTTCGACACTTGGTCGAAACAGGAGAAAACTTTTATTTTCCTTCCCTTGCTGGTTTGTTGGTATATCTGTCTGGAATGAAATTCATGCATATTTGATTCTCACACTCCATCTTTTCAGGGGATTGCTCTTAAACTATCGAGCTTTTTGGAAAACTCTATTGGAAGGAGGCCACTTAAAAGGATGATTCCCATAATTAAAAAGACACATGTAATAACTTTGGATACTATAGTCTGGTTTGACTGATTGGCCCAAGAAAATGGCCTCTTGAGTGGGGTTGGTGATCCAGGTGAATATCGGTGGCCACACACCTTTTCCAATTCGCTCAAAACAGTTTTCTGGCAATTTTGGCAATTTACTTTTTTTAGCAGTTTTTAACTTCCGGGGCCATTTTGAGGGCCTAAATGAAGGTTTTTTGGAATCGATCTTCTAAATGATAGTTGAAAGCTTTGATAAAGCCCCCAAAATGAATTTCCTCTACGATACATTTCCAATGGGCTATCGTGCGCCTAAAACGGAGATCGTATGCAAAAGTTACGACCCCAGGAAGTTGATGTACTAACTTACTCAAATGGTGTCCACATGACTTTTGGCGCTTCATCTCCTAGGGTTAGGTTTTTGGATGTCTAGGGTTTTTGACATTCCTTTTTGTTTTAAAAAGGCCTACAGAGCCTCATTGTAATGATCTTCTTGCGAAAGAGCGCAACCATCACATCTCTTCTCAGAGATAAGCCACTACCATTCCAACAAGCTTGTTTTCCATTGCATTTTACAGTTTTAGCTTATTTCTTTATTGAATAGAAAACCAGTTTTACTGTATCTCTGTTGTTTTGTGTTAAGCATATTTTAATAATTTGTGTTCATTTTGTTATTCTCATAAAATCTGGATCAGTGGTATCAGATCGGTCTGCTCCTTGTCGTCTTAATCCAAGTCCCCAACGAGGTCAGGGTACAAATAATTGGGTCTCGAGCTTGTTTCTCTTGAGGACAAAAGATCTTGCACGCCCAAGAGACCTCTCATGGCAGGAGAAAAGAAGGATGATGGGACATGAGATCCTTTCAAAATGTTGCTTGAGGAATCCCTCACGCAAAAGAGGAACGAGATGATGGATAGTTTCACGCAAATCCTTCGGCGACTACCAAAAAGCGATGCATCTTCCTCGAGCGGAGGCGTTGCCCTCTTCAAGGTATAAATAAACTTCAATATTCCTATATTTAAAGGTCAGATAGACGCAGATGTTGTAGACAAGTGGTTGAATCTATTAGAAGGGTATTTTTCTGTCCATAACTTTTCGAATAGAGAAAAGATTACTTTTTCACTCCTCAAATTCGTTCCCCATGTCAAAGATTGGTAGGAAACTTTCTGTGAGCAAAAGGAAATAGAGGAGCCCTCATTATTTATAGTTGCGGCCACCTAGGAATCCTTTAGGGATGCTATTAAGGAACAATACCACCCTGTCGGAAGTTATGACGACTTGTATGCCAAATGGACCACACTGCGGCAAGAAAGAGACCAAGCAGTGCCAAAGTTCACAAATATATTCCATACCTTACACACCAAGATGGGTATCAAATATTTAGAGCGATATATGGTGCTCAAGTATCGCGGTGCTCTGCATAGATACATCCAGACCGAAATGGAATTTATGGACATCTCGTCCTTGGGCGCAGCCTATTGATATGCCATCAAAATCGAGCAGAAGCTCAAATAAAAGACGCAGTAATTTGGGCCTAGGAACCCCTCACAACAAAAGCCAGGAAGGGGAGGCCCCAACCCATAGAACAAAGGAAAGAGCAAATATAGAAATTATCGAGACAACCATTCCAAGCCACAAGCAAAGACGAACATCGGAAAGACAAAGAAAGATACCGGGAAGTGGTGCAACTTCCATAAGAGCCATTGGCATAACACTGCTGACTACCGCTCAAAGCAATCACTGGTGGTCGAAGTGAAATCCTCTGAATCAGATGCGGGTTTTGACTCTGAGTTAGAACCATAAAGGGGAAGACAGATCATTGACATAGAACCCAGGGCCACCGCTTCTACCACCAAGCTCCAGCCTAGTGAACCAGACGAGCCAGAAGAAGGTGAGCACCTCTTCCATTCAAAGATGTGGGTAAAAGGCACCCCGTTGCACTTCATCGTTGATAGCGGTAGCCAAAATAACCTCATCTCAGTAGAGGTCGTCAAGCGGTTGGCCCTGTCGATAACACTGCACCCATAACCCTACACCAATGGATGGCTCCACCAATGAAGCGATCTTCGCGTCATCCAATAGTGTCGACTGTCGTACGACATCAAGCCCTTCAAAGACGAGGTATTGTGTGATGTTTCTCCTCTCAAAGTTTGTAATGTTATTTTGGGCCAACCTTATTTATGGAAACGTCATGATGTATATGAGTCTAGACCTCGTAGTGTTATTATTACTTTGAACAGGAAATTGTACAGGATACCCGAGGCAGTCCCTCCTAGTGTTATTTCCTTGATCTCTACCAAGCAATGCAGGAAGGTATTCTCTCAGACCGGGAAATTTGTCTTCTTCGTGATTTGATATTACAGTGGGTGAAAGATCGCAACCACATCCAGGGCCTCCGCGGCCGATCTCTCCACACAAAAAAATAAAGTAGATAAAGTCATGGAAGAATAATCAGATATCTTCGCCTCTCCTACTGGGGTACCTCTGCACTACTAGGTCAAAAATCCCATCGATCTGACCCCAGGTGCACCGCTACCCAATGGGTCAGTCTACCACCGCTCTCTATTAGAAAACGAGGAGATCAAGAGGTAGATCCAAGAACTATTCCACAAGGGGCACATACATCCTAGATCATCGCCTTGTGGGAGCCCAATCGTGTTGGTGCAGAAGAAAGATGTGACCTGGCGACTCTGCATTGATTACTGGGCCCTGAATAAAATCACAATCTGAAATCGGTACCCGATTCCTTGAATTGACGACCTCCTTGATAAACTCACGGGGGCCAAATACTTCAGTAAGATTGATCTGAAGTCTAGCTACCACCAGGTCCCAATAGAACAGATAGATGTATGGAAGACCACCTTCAAGTCAAAAGAAGGTCTTTTTAAATGGGTGGTCATGCCCTTTGGTTTGACAAATGCTCCAACAATTTTTATGAGGATGATTGACGATATCCTACGACCTTTTGCCAATACTTTTGTAGTGGTGTATCTGGATGACATCCTCATCTACAACAAGACTTGGGCGGAACACTTGCAGCATATTCAAGAGGTTCTGCACACCCTGCGGCAGCACAAACTATATGCAAACATGGAAAAATGCTCCTTCGGTATGGACAAGGTCCATTACTTAGGCTACATTGTTGATTGACATGGTGTGCATGTGGATCCAACCAAGATCTAGGTCATCCGTGATTGGCTAGCCCCAACCACACTCACTGAACTTTAGAGCTTCTTGGGCCTCGCCAATTTCTATCGTAGGTTCGTGTTGGGATTATCTCATATCGCATGGGCTCTCAACCAAGTAACCATGGGTGGCAGTAAGGAAAAATTTGTGTGGGGCATGTCCCAACAAGAAGCCTTCAATGAATTGAAGAAGCGGTTTTTCTCATCCCCAGTACTTTCATTACCGGACCTGCAACATCCCTTTGAGATTGAGACAGATGCTTTAGACTATGTTGTGGGTGTCATTCTCACTCAACACGACCACCCCATGGCATATCATAGTGAGACACTATCATATGCTGTCCATAAGTACTCTACTTATGAAAAAGAAATGTACTCCATTCTGCAAGCTTGCCGCCAGTGGAGACATTATATTCTTGGGAAGGAAACAGTCATCCACACTAATCACAAGCCACTACAGTTCATGCAGACTCAAGGAAAATTGCAGAATGACTGCCATCAGAAGTGGTCCACATACTTACAACAGTTCCACCTCAACATCAAGTATAAAACAAGAAGTACCAATCGAGTTGTTGATTGCCTCAATCGACATCCATTTGCGGCACTCACCATGGTGCTAGACTCTTGCGACCACAAGACCTACGGATGGCCCCACCTCTACGAGACAGACCCTGACTTCTCCACCACCTACCAAATGTTGGGTGCCAACTCAGTGGTCGCTAATTTCCATCTTCAAGATGGGTTGTTGTGTCGTCTGGGCCATATCTACATTCCATCAGGCAAGCGCGTGAGGTTGATTTGGGAAGCTCACTATAGCCTGGTGGAAGGACACTTTGGCGTCAAAAAGACAGTGGAAGTGCTGCAGAAACATTTTTATTGGCCGAAACTTCGACAAGATGTCAACAAGTATATCAGGTCCTGCACCGCCTGCGTTATTGTCGAACCGACCACTAAGAAACAGGTCCTATACACCCCTCTGCCTACTCCTAACAGGCCGTGGGAATCCCTCTAAATGCACTACATGTCGGGCCTCTCATCCACCAAGAGGGGAAATGACTGTGTTTTTGTGGTTGTTGATCGCTTTTCCAAGATGACAATTCTAGCTGCCTGCAAGAAGAACATCATAGCAGAAGCCACTGCCAAACTCTTCTTTGAACGAGTATGGGTACATTTTGGGATCCTACAGACCATTATCTCAGACTGTGACAGTCAGTTCCTCAACACATTTTGGTCGACCCTCTGGTCACTGTTGGATACCAAGATCACCAAATCCACTGCCTTCCACCCCCAGACAGATGGCCAAACTGAGGTTGTCAATCGGATGATCGTAGTTATCCTGCGCATGTACAATTCAAAACACCCCCGAACATGGGTGAGAGTCTTCCCTATGTCCAACATAGCTACAACCGAGCCTTGCATAGCTCAACTGGCCACAACCCCTTTCAGGTGGGGTTGGGATTCCAACCATTGGGCCCCATGGATGTTGCACTACCCCTGGTGATTACCTCAGTCGACTCGTCCCCTACTCCACCAGAAGCTGACAAAGCCACCTGGTTCATTGAGCAGATCTAACACATCTGCCAACAAGTTCAGGATATTCTATAGAAGTCTAATTCCAAGTACAAGTAGCACCATGATCAACATTGGGTGCCACATAAGTTTCAGGTGGGAGACAAAGTTTGGTTGCACTTGCAGAAAGAACGTCTTACAGGGCCCCATCGGAAGCTTCGCCCACTCTGTTATGGGTCGTACACCATCACCAAGGCTGTGGGTGACAATTCTTTTGAGCTCAACATTTCCCCCTTCCTTGGCCTGCACCTAATATTCAACGTGGCTCTCCTTCAGCCATATTTCCCACCATTATTGGACACCTCAGAGATAGTAGAGCAATTGACACCAAAATAGCTCAACCCTGAATGCATGCAACAGGAATCCAGTGATCAGATTGTGGACACACAGATCAAGGGCACTCGAAAGCAAAGGATCCAACTTTATCGAGTCGTCAAAGTAGGGCAGCTCCTGCACCAAGGCAAGTGGCTCACCCGAGGCCAAATTCAACAAAAATTTCCTCATCTGATGGGGAAACTCAACACAATGGAGACCAGTTCTTCCTAAGGAGGGAGGATTGATCCAGGTGGATATCGGTGGCCACCCACCTTTTTCAACTCGCTCAAAACAATTTTGTGGCAATTTTGGCAATTTACTATTTTTAGTAGTTTTTAACTTCCAGGGCCATTTTGAGGGCCTAAATGAAGGTTTTTCGAGATCGAGATTCTCAATGAAAGATGAAAAATCAACTTGAGCCCCCAAAATGAATCTCCTTGACGATACCTTTCCAACAGGCTATTGTGAGCCTAAAACGGAGATCATATGCAAACGTTATGACCCTGGGAAGTTGATGTACGAACTTACCCAAACAGGGCCCACATGACTTTTGGCGCTTCATCTCCTAGGGTTAGGTTTTTGGATGTATAGGGTTTTTGACATTCATATTTATTGTAAAAAGGCCTGTAGAGCCTTATTGTAATGATCTTCTTGAGAAGGAGCTTAGCCGTCACATATCTTCTCAGAGATAAGCTGCCACCATTCCAGCAAGCTTGTTTTCTGCTGCATTTTACAATTTCAGCGTATTTCTTTATTGAATAGAAAACCAGTTTTACTATATCTCTGTTATTTTGTGTTAAGCATCTTTTAATAATTTGTATTCATTTCGTTCTGGTCATAAAATCCGGATCAACTGGGGGAATTATAAAGCAATTTGGAAATATTATTTACATGTGGACTAGGCACAAATACTCGGGCAAAGCTCGTGGGAGTGTGGGCATCATTAATCTTGGCTACCTGGTTGGACATTGAGTATTTACAAGTCCCGGGAGATTAAAAAATCCTGATAGATTGGCTGAACAATAGGGGGACTCTTTAAGTCTCCTCACTGATGGGTTGGATGGATTGGATTCAGGCATTAAAATTTTCTTTCAGGTGTATCAGTTTTGCTCACATCTACAGGGAGGAAAATGGAGAGGCAGACACCCTGTCAAAAAAAGCACTACAAATGCCAGAGGGAAAGATCCAATTCAACAAATGGATCGATGGTCATGAGGGACCCACTCACTTTTTGCATCTCTTTTTATGAAAGGTTTCAAATCCATATTTTGATAGTTTTTCTATTTTGTAGGCCTTGGGGGCCCCACACTCTAGCTTTTATATGCAACTCTTTGATCCTGTCGAAGCCTTGTAAGAAGTAATGTTTGATATTAAAGCACTTGAAGGTATGCTATTAAAGACTTTTCTCTTAAAGTGCCACTGGAGATGGATGTAACTGACAATTATATGCACTATTTTTTAGAACAACATATATTTTAATATATTGAGAAATTTTCTGTGGTAAAAAACTATGAAAATTATATTTAATATAATTGTGAAATTTTTCTGTGGAAAAAAACTATGGGTGGAAGGTCAACCAAGAAAATTAGATCTAGTTGACAACGTCTAAAAGCATTAGGGTCGGTGCACTAACTTAATGACATTTTTGAGAAAACCAAGCCCTTCAAGGAACACAATTGACCCAATGCCTTTCATTAAGAACTAGGAAGGAGCGACACACTCTCAAGTTGTTGTTGGTCCTAAACGTAAGCAATAAACAAATATAAGGCATTGCCAGCGAGAGCTCCACTCTTTTTATGACAACTGAATTGCATATTGAGCATAATGTGAAAATATGTGTGGACAAAAAAAATGCCTTGCTTACATGGACAATGATACACATGCCCTATAGTTTGTGTCTCTTCTTCCATAGGTACACAACTGCATCAAGTAACTCCACATGAAGCTACATGCATCTGCAATGTAGTTTATTTCCTCTGTTTTTCATTGTTGCACACAAAGTTCCCAAAGTAACAAGAGATGACATAATAGACAACCATCCCTCACACGTAAAAAATAGATTATTTAAATTATAAAAAATACTTGTTTACTAATTTGTTAAGTTTGATGTCTTCCTTAAAAGATATAAGAAAGCATTTATGAAGGGCATTGGCTAAATGTTCTACTTTTTAAGTTTTTTGGCTAGAATCGGACGATGTAAATTTGGCTAAAGGTAGAACGTTTATGAAATGTCTTCACTTGTCCAATATGTCAGCATTATGCCTATCTCCAATTGGAGTAGGTTAACTAGGGAGCAATCTTCCCTCTAGAATTTTGTTTTTCAGGCAAAACGCTGGACTGAATCCGGCCAAATTTTCAGGGGTAGTCTGAGTTTCGCATGGATCAAAGTTCCATGCTTTTCAGAATCTTTCCCCCAGGGGTTTTGCTCCATTTTAAACCAACCTATATGCTCAGAAAATCGATCAGAGTTCTGGATTAGCTGGAAATTTAAAAGAAGACCATAGAAAAACCTGTCGGAAAAGTAACTCAGGAGGGAAGATTGCTCTCCAATTTCCTCCATAGCATATTCAAAATCGAATGTCATTTTCAGAAACACAACTGGACAACATACAGGGGATGATGGCAATACAATTGCTAGTTGGCTTGTGCGGTTGCTGGTTGACGATATCGAAGAGCTAATACCCATGAGTGATGATAGACATCATGCGCATAAAGCATGAAACCTGATCTGGATTGCTTAGTGCATGGCGGATAATGTTTTCCATGTTTGGCCCATGGACTGCATCCATTCAAAACTACTTTTCCGTTGGTACATCTCTTACGCTGTCCGCATCTGGTCCTTGTCTTGAATGGATGGTGGCAGAATTGTAGTCCATATATATTCTCTCCACTTTTTCCTCATTTTGTCCTGTTGTTGTTAGCAGAGCATGACAAATTACAATGTACCGTGAATTGACTCCACACATAAAGTGATAAGACATAGGGTTGGCACCGCGGGGTTGTTGGTCGGCAACCATCCCTCACACGTAAAAAGCATGGAAATTACTAATTTACCATTCATAATTCTTTTATCGTACCTTCAAAGTATGCCAACCACATCCCTATCCTTAAAAATATCTTGTGAATAAAATATTAAATATTGATTTAAAGTAGTTTTGAACAGAGGAAAAGCCATGAGCTTCCTGGTCCTGACTTTGACTTTGTGTGTTGGAAGTAGGTTGCATATATCAATCTAGAATATTAAAATAGTAATTTTATTATAGGTTGATGGATTGTGTACTGTGAAATGTTGTATTATAAGTTATATTTTGGGTGAATTGAATATGGATTCTAGGTGAAAATGTTGTATTATAAGTTATAACTTGTATTATGGATTTTGGGTGAAGTGAATATGGTTTGTACAGCTAGTAGGCCCCCGGACAGCTGAACCTTTATCTTTCATATGTGCAAAACGAAAAAATATGAACTGGCACTGGCGCATGTAATGACAACAAAAATATGAAGTGCTAAGGAGAAGATTCTCTACCGTGTCATGCGCCGACAAAATGTGGGGCATATGAAGGACCGATGGAAATTGAAACACTGTATTTGATTATTAAAAGAAAAATCCAATTGGAATGCAAATATGGAATTGGGTTCATATGTTTCCCCCCACCTCCCGACTTCAATCCTGATACATCTACTTTTACTTTATCTTTCATCAATAAAGTCTCATCACAATCAGTATCTTGACCCTCAATCCTTCAAAACCTCCTATACATTATATAATTTTTTTATAAATATATATATTTATTTTAAATATATAATTTAAAAATATATAAAATATCATAAATATCTTGATTATATAAATATATATATTTATTTTAAATATATAATTTAAAAATATACAAAACATCATAAATATCTTGACTTTTAATCCTTTGAAACTTCTTATACATTATATAACTTTTTTATAAATATATATTATTTAAACATTTTTAAATATATAAATTAAAAATATAAAAAGCTTCATTCCATATAATTTTTTCCATTTTCTACAAACTTAATAATATGTATATCGTTTTAAAAGCGTTTACATGAGCATAATATATATCATAATGTGAATAGTAATATAAAAGTTAAAAATAATTTGAATAGTCGTATAAAAGATAAAATATTTTAGTCATATGGACAAAATGTGTAATTGGAAAGTAAATATGGAATTAGGTTAAATCTTTTTCCATTATCATGTTTTTCACTTTTATTTTATTTTTTAATAAATAAATTTTATCACAAATCAAAAGAATATTAATCTTTCAAACTTTTATTTTTATTTTATATTTTAATAAATAAATATTTTATCAAATCCAAAAGAATATTGAACTTTTAAAACATATGTTTTTTAATATATGTTAGCCACTCATTTAAAGGTAAACCCTTTACTAGTTAGGAAGTTCTTTAATTTGTGCAAACTTCTAATAGGGAATGTATATGTTAATTGTTAGAATTTTGGGTTTGTTTGCTTTGGTCATGAGGAAGAGAGTCCATCTTAACTCTTTTGCTTCATTAATTGGCGTAAGTTTTTAATAGTGAATGTTGAGCCACATGCATTTCCTAATCATTAGAATTTTGGGATGTTGTGCTTTGGGCGACGAAGAAGGAAGTCCATCTTAACTCTTCTGTTGCCTATTGTGTTTAATGTCATCAATTTCAAAAATTATTTTGACAATAAGTTGGTTGTGTTGTGAAAGACATTATAGCTCATCACCTCTTCCTCTTCCAGAGTGACCAATTTCCTCATCTAGATTTTATGATCTTTGAGACTAAAAATCCCACCAAACCCTAAGGTAATCACTATGGGAGTCCATTATTACTAAACCTAAAAAAATATTTGTATCATTTCCAATGTCAACTTATAATTACCACACCATCCACCTACGATCACTCTTAATGGACATTGAGAATATAATAGATAATCATTCCAATTTAATATTTGTTTGAAACTAATCAAGGGATTTGGACCATGACATATGTAGAATGTGGTTTCCCCTGCATCCAATTGCATTACTTCTTTAGCCTTCTTGTCGATGTCCTAATTATTTTCCCTACATATATGATAGAATTTAATACTTTGAATACCTTATGCAAGATTCTTAGCTCTAGGAATCACTACTCTCAAAGAAATGTCTCTAGAAGCAAATGATCCTTCCAACCATGAAATCACCAACATGGAATCACTATACATTGTGAAGTCCCTAACATTATGTAATGTTCCTGACTTGGCTAGTCTAGAAAATGATGCTAATGTGTGTGTAGGATCAAAGGTTTACAACATATAAATGATCATACAAATAATAAAGGGGAACATACTAAGTTCCAAAAGCTGTGGTTGGGACCATTCTTAAACGTCGAAAAACTAGGTCCCAGTTCTTTCCTCCTGCAGAATTTAGAGGGACAGTCAAACACCTTTCTGGTGAATGGCCAAGCTCTCAAGAGGTATTTCGCCTGACAAATCCTAGATACACCTTTTGTACATAACTGTTTCTATTTTGGTTTGTTTTGGTTTTCTTTTTCATTTTTCTTTCTTTCATTAACTTTTGTTTTGACTTTCTGAGTTAAACTTGCATGTATTATAGTCTAGTTCAAAAGGAAGAACATAATGCTTCATCTTTAAACAACTGTCAAGGACTGTCAGAGCATCATTGTTGTATTTTCTTAAGAAAAACATAGACTAGTTAAAGGTGGTCTTTGTTAAGAATTGATTTTTGGTTTCAATTTGCATTTGAGAGAAAACACGACTATCATTAAAAGCTCTTTATGTTGTCCCTGCTTTTAAGAAAGCAACTCAATGATGCCTTCCTGTCCTCGAAAAATTAGTTTCATCAATGAACTATTTTCACATCATGATGAAGGTTAGCAAGCAAAAATTAAAGCAGACATAAAATAACAAAATGAGCTAATTTTCAGCATCACCCCGCTCTTTTGGATATCTATAAATTATATCAATAATTTTCCTGAGAGTTGTGGGAAGTGTTTGCAAACCCACTGGGATACTGAACAGGTCTACTGGCAGCGAGTAAATGCATGCATGGTGCCAAGACAACTTCGCCAGGGTACTGAACAGGCCCGCTGGCAGTGAAGTGATGTCAGGTTAGAGAAAATTCTCAGGTAAAATAATAAAATATTTTTGATCATAAGCATCCTTCATTCTGATTTGAATTTTCTTGGACAGAACAGAGGCATCAGAGTGGGTTAATTGACATCCCTGCCGAGGCTATGGATGCCTGCTAGTAGCAGTGGCCCTGTCAACAGCATTGGAGCCAATAATTTAAACATCGTGGCTTTCATTTGTTAAGTCTGTCACCAGATTTCATTTTTTTTAACGAAAGATATCTTAAGTTGGACCATGTAATGATTGTCAAAGATGCTCAAATGTCTTTCAGTTGTTCTTTGATTTGAAATCATTCAAATATTTCTAACCTGAACTTGTCAGTGATACAGAGGTAACTGCTTCTCCCAGCGAGTCGCCATTGTTGGTAGCCCTACATATTTTCAACTTTTTAAAGCATCAAATAATAATTTATGTAGCTGCCTACCTAGGGTCATAAGATTATTGTTCTTCATAAGTAGTTTTTTAAACTACGATTGTGATCTTTCGGTTGTTCCTAGTGCTTTCGTTTTCATGCTTCGTTCGTGGCTGAAATCATGAAAACAAAGCATCAAAACCTATGATTGGATTATGTTGGCAGCCAATTCATTTTTTTCTATTGTCTTATAAGCTGCCTACACTAATGTTTTGCAAACATCAATTTTTCGTCGCATTTTTCAAATAAACGACACTTTTATTTTTGCGACATTTGCACATTTACCTTCGTTCTGTTTTCACGACTGTAAGCGTGAAAACTTAATCTTTCGAAGTCACATTGAAATCATTATTTGAACTGTCATGATCTTTCTTGTCAATACGCCTATTGTGCTTACATTTCGCCTATCTTTATGTAGCTGACAGAACTTTCGAACTATACTCATGGAACATTCTTGTATTGATTGTGTGACTTGGTTTCATTGAGTTTGTAATGCATTGGCATTTGGATTTGCATTTTATTTGACCTACTTGATCATTGTTTTCATGAAAATACATAGGGGTTATGCTTAAATCTTTCATATATATCTTTTTAATATAATGCCTATGTCTATGTTTTCATAACTATTGGTTTGTTGATCATATGAAGACCCATCGGCACATTGGTTAAACTAGTGGCGCATGGTTAAATATTTGGTTTTGATTTCAAATTGAATGTTGAAGGTTAAAAAACTTTGGCACAACGTTGATTACGCGCCTTGGTTTATACACTTACCTTTGGATTCATTGGTCGGCCAAGTGACATGACTGTTGAACTATGCTATAATGGGTAGAATAGCTATAAGCCAGCGGTTGTACTTTGGCAATAACTATTTTGCATGGCAGAGATAAGCTCCACCACCTTCGCACGATGGCATTTATGCCTATCCCTTATCCCCATTCACTTCTGTTAGCTCAGGTAGCTCTGCTCCTGTGTGTGTTATGATCCAAACCCTCGGCTTACCATGTGCTCGGCTCCATGGCACCAGTCGTGCGAATCAAGCCAAATGGAAACCAAGCCTTGATAATGTTTGACAATGCTCAGAAAGACTTGGAGGATAACGAGTGGCTCACCTTCGTGCAACGATTTGAGGGTTTTAATCTAGTAGTAGCACAACAGTTTGCCATGACTTTCGATGGATGTAGAGCCATGGTGGGTGACATCCAGTTGGAAATTGATGAGGAATTTATCAGTCCTACTACAGGGTTACCTGCCATAGGCCAACGTTGGTTCAAAAATTTGAAAGTGGAAGAGGTTCCATGGCCACTACTATTCCTCTCATGCAAAGTCACTTCTTGTGACAGAGGTATGCCCATATCCTCACTTAAACCATAATGGCATGGTACTTTGATGGTAGTCAAACAGTTCGTGACCTATGAAGGTCGATATGGACTCGTGTTTCTCTACCACCTGCGTTTGTTAATGAATTTTATGGGATACCCGTTGAATATGCCCTTTTACTTTCAGCGCAGCCTATATAAAATGTCGAAAAGGCTTAAAAAGGAGAAGGCTGATAGTAGCCTGTTCCACTATGGACTTATTAAACTTATCATTGTTCATTACTTAAGTCTACATGGTGATAGCTGGAGAGCTTTCATCACTCGAAATGGTTTTGATGATATAGACCCTGTCCAGGTTGACAAGCCTGTGGTGAATGAAACCAAGGCCGAGCCACCTGTGCCCTTCCATATCCTATTTCCCTCTCCTAAGCCTTCAGTCGACCCTGTTATTGACTTACCAGACGTTGGAACTGAGAAGGCCGAGGCTATAAAGAAACCTATGAGCAAAAAGGCTAAGGCAAACCCTACTGCTAATGCCAAGGGTAAAAAGAACGCTCGACTTATTTCGAGAATGGCTAGGAACAAACCTAAAACCTCTGCTGAGTCAAAGCCTATTTTCCTTAGTGAGGATTCAAACTCTGACGTAGAACGTTTCTTAGCCAGTGAGTACCCTTACTTGCAGGGTTTATGCCCCGAACCACCTTATGATTTCGTGACGAATATTCCCCCCTACCTAAGGAACAACCCCAGTTACCCAGGGATTAAATTGCCTAACGAAACCCTCAGCCATATGTCCAAACCCTCGCCTACTCTTTCAAAACCCACACAGCTGCCCTGTGACCAATGTGATTTATGGTTGGAATGATACTACATTGATGTTCCTCTACTCCAATCGAAAATTCAATCGCTGGAAATTCAAGTTGCAATGTTGACCAGCCAAAGAGACCAACTCCAAGCAACTGATAAAAAGCAGAAGACAACAGGATCCATCCTTTTCAAGAATGTTGAATCGGCCACAGCCGTTATCAACTCTCAATTGTCGTGACCAAGCCATCTGCTCACCATACATGTATGGATTTTGATATTGTTTTAATTTTTGTGAAGGACCAGGATTGATATAGTGATTGGGATTTGGTCTTCGAATAGCTCTGTATACATTTTGAAATGATTATGTCATAATGTGTTTATCCTGTACAGTGTTTTCGCTTGCTAAAAATGATTGGAATTTCGATTCGGTTACGTGATTTACCCAGCTTAGTCACTGATAGATTTTATCAGGTTTAATTGATTTTCGATTGGATTTGATTTGTTCGATTGAGTTAAAATTGATGGTTTGCTGTCAAGTGAATTTGTTTGTATCCAACTTAAACAGAAAGTTTTTCATGCTAGATTTAGAATACAATCATGATTTGATTTCGTTATGGTTAGTATGCAGTGATTGGCAAATGATTTCGTGAGTTTGGTTGTTACATATGCTGTATAATTTTCAAAGCTAAAATACAACTCTGATCGTTTCCAATTTGGGAATAACGACTCTGTTTTTACGGAAACAATGCCCTCATTTAAGTCTGTGCAAATAATATTCATGCCCGAAAAATGGAACATTTTTTATATACTATGGCTATGTTAAACCCTCGCTGTTTGATCCACTTGATTGGATTGATGTTTATTTTCAGTTAGTTTGATCATTTTCATGAGCTGGATTCGCATCGTAAAAGCTGTTCTGTTTGATTTTAATTTGCAAAACGAATTGATTGACTTTGTTATCACTATCAATTCCAGTTATAATTCGTTTAAAAGAAATGATTTTGATCAAGATCAATTGATCTTGTCGGCCCATTTGGATAATAACAAACGATATGATGTCTATTACGAACTTTGTTACTAATTGATTGATCCTGTTACGATTTCGTTTGTGGACAGTTATGAGTCAGTTATGGTTTAACTTGCTCATGGCATAGATCGTATGACAATACATTTATAACGATTTGAAAAGTGATCTTGTTTGGATTCGATTGTATCTCCTGTTGTTGAGGAAGCATAGTGATTGCCTGCGATTTGTTTTGATTATATCAGTTTCAAATTGGATATGAAACGATTTCAAAACTGTTTGATTATGATTCTATCCACACGACTTTTGGCAACAAAAGAAACAGAGTACACCTATCTCTGTATTCGATTGATTGATTTTAATCCTGTTTGATTTCGAATGGTATAACAATTTCAAATTGAATGAATCGTTTTCAAATAGCTATTGGATGTTAATTGAATTTGATTCTTAAAAAGATTTTCAATCGATTTTAATGCTGATTCTGTGTCTTATTTAGACCAGCTACAGAATCGCAAGATTCTGTAGCTAGTCTATAGGATTAGATTTTTATCATTTTATTAATAAAGAATCCTTCTAACTTGTTCGTTTTTGGTCCTTTTCAGGTAAATTCGAATTGCATGGGACATGCTGGACAGTCTAGGGGATATTTGTGTGTTTAGTTTTATTGTAGTTTCCTAGTTCAGTTAAACTGGGGATATCTACCCAGATTTATGTAAACAGTTTTGATAGCTTCCACAGGGAGGTTTTACCCTGTGGAAAACTTATAAATACTTATTATTTTTGTAATAGGGATCATCCTCACTTGTGGGAGAACCAGGCTATGGATTTCTAATACAAAC
>SNQJ01S0097626.1:31369-49902 GCA_010110895.2 Picea sitchensis | reverse complement strand
GTAGATATTGTACATTTTGTGAATAAGTTATATTTCAGTTAGTAGTTAGATAGTTAATTAGTTAGAGTTAGTATAGTAGTAGTTAGTAGGTTGTATATATAGAATAGTTAGATTAGTTTAGTTTGTTTTAGTAATTAGTTCTATTTTATTTTGTTTAATAGTTAGTTTTAGTTAGATTAGTTTATTAGTTTGTTTTATTTGTTTCTAGTTAGATTAGTTAGTTTAGATTAGTTTTATTTTGTTTTCTTAGGACCTTAGATCGGCTAATAGAGCCGCTAAACCCATCAGGGTGGTTCATCCCAAATGGCTTGGGTTATTAGACAACCCCAGACCGGTTCCTCTCTCTCAGTTGACGGACGGTCGATTTCGCCTGTCAACAGATTACCACTTTATTTAAAGTTTATGAAAGGTAGATGGCTCCACAGTTTTTGTTAATAAAGATTTTGTTTCCTGCTATCAAGCTCATCTTCTTTATTGACTCCTCAAATGTGAGGTATGCTTATGGATTGTTATGTGATTCACCAAGGGTCCATTTAATTTAAACTTTGATATATTTTTTGTGGCTTTTGGTCATGCGTATCCTTGTCACTACATTTTTGTTTATAAATTTTTTCCTCTCCTAAACTTTAGAGACCAAACCCACCTTGTTGTGCAATCATAAAAATTAATGAACTTGGTCGTGGCCTATACCTTGTGGGAGGTGGTAGTCCGACAACGATGAGCCCATCACCTTGAGCTAAATCTCGGTTTTTGCATGTACTCCTGGCATTCATTTCACATAACACCTTTCATTTGGTATTGAAGAACCTTTTTTCATACGCGCTAGGGTATTGTTGAGTTTTGGTTCTGAAATGTCGCTCTGGTCTTCTCCTAGAAAACCTCCCTACTCACTATGTTTTATTGTCTGCTGTTTGTATCCCCATGGCCCCAGTCGTCAGGATTGAACCCAATGGCTCTCAGACCCTACTCTTGTCTGATGATGTGAGGGGGGATCTTGAGGGTCAAGGTTGGCTTGTTTTTCTTGAGAAATTCCAGGGATTTAACTTGCGAACCACTCAGGAATTTTCCCTTTCTTTTGACGGATGTCGAGCCAAGGTAGGAGACATTCAGGTTGAAGTCATAGAGGATTTTTTAGGTCAAGCAACAGGTCTTCCTTTTACCGGGTAGAAGTGGTTCAAAAATGCTAAGGTTGAGGGGGTTCCATGGAGCCTTTTCTTCACGTCTCGAAAAATCAATCGCTGTGACAAAGGTATGCCTGTGTCCATGTTGAAAACCCGATGGCATGGATTGCTAGCAGTATTGAAACAATTCATGATGTGTGAAGGCTGTTTTGGTTTTGTTTTTCTATATCATATACATTTGCTTATGAATTTCATTGGGTTTCAATTAAATATGCCCTATTACCTGTGGAGAAGCTTGTATAAAATGACAAAGAGGTATAAAAGACAACAATTGGATTCAAGCTTATTTCACCATGGCTTAATAAAGATACTGTTGGTACATCAATTGAAGTTACAAAATGATGACTGGAACATTTTCCTGACCCAAAACGGTTTCATTGACTCCAATACTGTAGAGGTTGACAAACCTATGATAGAGGAAACCATAGTTCCTACCAGAGCGGTCCCTTCACCTACATAGGCCTGTGTTACGACCACCCTCAGTAAGCTTATACCTAACCCACCAGTTGCTAAGAAGAGCCATGAACAACACATATGACCTAACGGCTTTGCTAAGAATATAAACAGACCTGTGGGCAAGCCATATAAAGGTGATATCGATTTAGGTTTTAAAAATAAAAGGGCAGGCAGGTTGATCTCAAGGAAACTACGAAATAAATCAAACCCTCATGTGAGATCGATCAAAACGATCGAGATCCATGAGAGCTCAGACTCAGAGATCGATAGATTCTTGGCCAAAGAAGACCCTCGTTCCTTCCAAGAAGATCTTGACCAGGCTTACAATTTCATGGATAATTTTCCACCCTGCTTGAAGCACAGTCAAGGATTTCTAGGTATCAAGTTTGATAACAAACCTAAAGGAAATAGTGAAGACAGTCCATCACACAACCGCAGGTATTCTCAAATGGCCGTCACAGGTTCACAATGTGAAACTTGTATGTTCTAGATTGACAAGTATTACACATACATACCCATTTTACAATCACAGATCAAAACCCTTACCGATATGGTCGACCCCCTAACAGATGAAAATCATAGACTCAAGTCCATTGTTCAGAGACAAGGAAAACATCTCAAAACAACAGGGAACATCATAGTAAAAAATGTCGAAAGTGTCACAGCAGTGATCAATTCTGAGATCATGTGAATCGATTTGATTTTCTAGTTAAAGGTAAAGATTTATTTTTGTCTTAAAATAGTGTTACATTCTTGTTCATAGAATAAATTATATTTTGTTGCTAAAATAAGACTAGCTATAGAATCAATAGATTCTATAGCTAGTTTATTCTTATTAGAAATTTGGAAAATATTGGTTAAATGTATATCTGAATTTCTTTGTTTCATCTTTTTCTTTCAGGATATTTGGGAGTTTATGGTGACTAAATGATCTGGAGATTTTTTGAGCTTATTAGCCATATCCATGGCTCATTTTTGTGTAAACAGGAACAAACTCTTTTTTGTTTTTAGAGATTTAGTGTGATCTGGGGTGGTTATATTCCCCCCTATTTTTGTAATCAGTAGATGATTGTAGAGATTTAATATTATCTCATAAGATAAGACAGTTAGCTTTTCTGAACCCTTTAAAAACTCGTATTTTTTGTAATCTAAATATCTTGGCTTGGGGCAGAAGTATGGACAATTAATTCACAGACTTGAATGGAACAAAAATACATATTACAGCTTTAGCTTCTTGTGCATGGTGTCTTAGTTCAAGTCCTGTTTATCTTGATATGATAATAGGTGTTGATAGCTTTTCTCTTCATGCTTTATTATGAGTTAGGATAATTTATCAATAAATGTTGTCCATATGTGATGCTTCAGATATTATATAGGGTGATCATCTATTCAAATCAAATTATGAGATTTATCTTTAATTTTTTGTTGAATGTTTAAATGCAAAGTTCTTACAATAAGATTTATCTCACTGTAATTGCTTGTAAATCATAAGATCACCGCGACTATTTGTATTATACGTTCTGTTATTGAAACTCAATTTCCAGCATATTGTTTCGCATGTATTCAGAACAATCTTAAGGTTCGTTGCAGGTTTACCTCTCAGACAAGGTGGTTGGATATTCTCTATTATACAGATGTTGGATGCATTAATAGGTTAGTTCTTTTCTTTTTGTCATTTGTTTTCCTTCGAAACTCTAATGTATGGTCTGGCTTTGACCATCCACATACTCCTATTTCATAGCATATTTTTCTATTTAATCTTAGATTAATAAAGAAAAAACAAAAATAGCTCATGTACTTTCTTTATCTACTTTCGTTAAAGCAACCATCTTTACATAGATTTTCGTGAGTTTAGATTAAAACTCTCCATTTGTATATCATGCACATAAACAAGATACACTAACCTGTTGTGTAAATATTATCTATAATAGTTATATGTGTGTGTGTGTGTGTGTGTGTGTGTGTGTGTGTGTGTGTGTGTGTGTGTGTGTATTTTGAGTGGTTATTTAATAGTTAGCTCTTTTGTTTCTTTTATTTGTTTCTTTTAGAACTTTTAGATTGGCTAATGGATCCATTACACCCATCAGAATGAGTTATACCAAATGGCTTGGGTTATTTAGACAACCCCAGACCAGACTCGTTCTTCCAATTGATGGATGGTCATTTTCGCCCGTCAACAGAGCCTGAATACATCACTTGTAGAGACATCACCAGAGTGACCAAAATCATGTGTAACAGAATGCCCCCCAAAGTATGAGGCCGAAACTTGTGACACCTGAAATACTTTGTAAAATGCATGTGTGTGTCAGAAACAAGGAGCGCACCTAATCGGAAACCTGTAAACAACCAAGTATCTGTAGAATATAATACCAGTTCTGAGGTAGGCATTCCCATGCTCAGATCACAAATGAATGGAAACATAAACATAGGTCGTGGACACCAATCATACACCGTGGATCCATGTCGTCAAAATGCTACATAGCCACCAAGAATACACTATGGATCTATGTGAGAAGACTTGAATTAAGACATAGCCACGAGACATACAAAGTGGATCTATGTGCTGATACAAATCATACATACTCCATCGCAACCTGGATCAAAAAGATGAGACCCAGGGTCTTCAATCCCATCACCTGAAAGTACGAATCTATCCATGTGATTATATGTGCTGAAGTCGAACATGGTAGAAACCACTTGATTACCGGTCATTGATGAAAACCATTAACAAGTGCGAGGGAAATCACCATTGATGTCAATGACTCCCAAGGTACCGAAGTACAATCCGAACGAATGTGAATGAATGAGTTGAGGTCAAGCACTCGGTGGAATCTCTCAATCAGGGATCAATGATGTGAAACCCCTGTCGAAAGTGAAGAGACCTGCCATTAAGGCATGCAGGTTCTAAGTTACTAAATGATTTCTAAGTCTTATTTCCGGATAATGAGTTGGATTTGATGGAACAAGACTCGTCACAGGAGGGCCTTGATGTATCCCCCATCCATGACATGAAATAAGTAATAGATTTTGAGGGTGAATCAAAGTATGAACATGGGTTGAAATGGACACAAGGAAGGCCAACATAGTAAGAATGGACAACTGCAGATGGCCGACTCAATAGAGGGCTTGTTTGGACTTCTCTTGAACATATGAGAAACACGACCAAGGACTTGGAAACACTGACTCAAAGACGACCGAAGATATGACCTTGTAGAAAGTCGAACGAGAGACAAGTGGATTTCCTAACCCGGATTCAAATGACAAATAGGGGGTGTCATGTTCAAGAGCGACGCTTACTGCCATTAATATGAATAAGAAAACATATCACTTTCCCAAAATTTCCCCCACCATTTTTGGCAAGTACCTCTTTATTTTTACACAAGCTTGAGGAGGATAACATATGCTTGTTGATGTAAGCTCATCCTTTGGATGAGTCCCTCGGAGTATATTTAACGAACCCTAGGAAGGAGTGGTTCGGTCCTATTACGGGTCTTTTGTGTTTGTTTAACGAGTCCAAGGATAGAAAATTCAAGAGTTTTTCATGTTTTGAGAGTCTGAAAAACACTTAAAGAGAAATCTCCCAGTTCCTTTTTCATAAATAAGTTTGACAAGACCGAAAAAGTGATAAACTATCGCCCGTCGAATGTCTTCTTCAAATACTTTAAAGAGCATGAAAAGAACAAGATCACTCGACAATCTTTTCATTTTTATGGAGCATGAAAAGAGCTTAAAGGATACTCCCTTACGTTCGTCGTTTTTGTGTTACCATGACGAGTACGAAAAGACGAGAAAAAGTATACTCGGTTACATTCTCATGTATTTTCGAGTGTGAGAACGAACGAAGACTGAGCTCGAGGTTTTTCCTACAAAAACCCTAAAAAAGTAGTCGTATATGAGACAAAAAGAAAAACACCCGTACCCCCTCGTTTGGACTTCGAAGTTGCTATATCTGCGAAAAACCATACTCACAAGGCTATTAGGGCATTAGGTTTTACAAGCAAAGCAATAAAAATAATATAAAAAACGAATAAGAAATGGTAAAAAGTGAATAAATATGGGTGAAAAGGACTTTTTACCATTTTATTGTTACTTTGCCCAAAAACTTGTCCAACATACCTCATTTTCTCCCAAATTTCTTTGCTTGATTGCGGGAGGCACAAGAGATCATTCGGTGAATGGTTTCAGCCAATGAGGTAAGCTCTTGATCCTTCAACTTTTCCATGGTTTATTTTTTGTTTTTATTGGCAATGTTTAGAGTTTTAAATCCATTTTAGGGTCATACCATGCACTCAAGCATTCTCACAAGTGAGCCTTGCGGGACTTATGAGAATCTAAGATTCTCGCAGGTGGGCTTTAGGGCACCTGCGAGAATCTCGCACTGTGCCAAAGGCGCACCTGCGAGGGCCGAAACATGGATTTTAATGTTTGGTTTTGCTCAATAAAAATTATGCAAGAGTTTAAAACAAGTTTTTGACTCCCCTCTCATGGCTCTTTTGTAGGTGTTTGGCCATCACAATGTTGGAATGGGGAGAAAGAGAACATGAGGAGGATTATGCCATTGTCGGGAATGACTCGGGTACAGTCGTTGACCTTCAGGGCTATGGGCTCTTGAAATTTTTCAGGATTTCAGGCATGAGAGCCCAACTTAGGTTGTTGGAATACCTGGTCCACATGTGGGGCGTGGATCAATAGTTATTTCACGTGGGATTCCATACGCTAACACTAGATATCGAGGATATCTATTTTCTAATGAGGTTGTCACGGCATGGATACCATGCTACTTTGACCAGAGGTAGAGGCAACAGACTCCCTATGAGCGAGTATTGTCACCGATATTGTGTTCCCGAGGCAGAGAGAAGCAAGGGTATTTGGGGGGTCCAAGACTTGACCCTAAAAACCATATTGTTTACTATTGCATGCATGGTTGGGAGAGTGGCTCCGCACATGGTTCTCCAGAGATATTTCCAATACGCCATAGAGTGCACAGAGCCTTGGGTCTTCAACTAGTCGGATGTAGTTCTCCGCAGTATGAAGAGACAATTGACGAAGTGCAGAAAGGGTGACTTGAAGCAGTTTGGGTACGGGTCACTTTTGGTGTCATTCTTCCTCACGAGGGTCCCACTGCTATGATTACAGGTTGATTGGGGCTTACCATCTCCACAGGATCTGAGGATGCTGAGGTGGTGTAACCTCATGGCTCGACATGTAGCAGGGTCCATAATCAAGTATAATGATTCATTTTTTGACTGGTTGAGGCCCCAGATGCTGATGATCAACGATTACGCATATGCTGGTTTGGATTTTCGAGAGGATTCCGATTTGGCCCTGCCTAAGGATGCTCAGTGGGGTGACTTAGGTAAGAAGTACACATTTTGTTCTTTTTAAATGTTTTTGAAAATTTTATCATATGAAATGTTTTTGTTGATCCAAGGACTAATCAAACAATTTATTTTTGATGACACAGATGTGGGGCCGTATTGACATCCAGGAACGTCTCCCATTCAACGACAAGGAGAAGCGGCTCCAGTGGCGAGATGGGATGCCGACGACTACGAGGCAGTGGAACAAAACTTAGAGGGGTTGACTGTGGACGTCCTAGACATTGCCATTTGGGAGATCCTGAGACGTTACCAGTGTCATACTGTGGGCGTGTCCGAGTCTCTTAGTCAACTTCTTTGTAGGGTGGCCCGAGCAGTTGTTTGTTATCATGAGCGTCATCCATGACGTTATTTTGTAGAAGCTACGGGCTTCATATTTTGAGATTTTGATCCTTAGACAGAAACTTTTTGTAAAAACATTTGATTGTTATATACATATATACGGCTTCTAACAGCTTATTTGTGTTGTGTTATACATGTAATGTGTGATTGGTTTATAAATGTCCCAAATGTTTTTCTAACACATAGTTAGCTAAAGCATCAGTCAATGTATTTAGACATCTAGGAATGTGTTGATATTCGATATAATCAAAATAACTTTCCAAGAGGAGAATTTGTAAATATACCCGTAATAAAGTAGGACTTTGAATAGCATAGACATTACTTAGATGTAGTACTACTAGCCGGGAATTGAGTCGTATAACCAGGTGGCGGATATCGAGCGAAATAGAATCAATCAACAATTCGATGACGACGCTATATTATGCAATATTATTGGCTGCACGACCAAGGCACACACCTCGCAGACTGATAAGTTCGTTTGTAGGTGTGTAAATTGTCCATGCAGTAGAAGCAAGGTTCTGAGTGCTACGACTAGCGCCATCGGAGAAACCAATGTGGGGTAGCAAAAACTCTGACATCTGGAAACCAAGCACAACGTAAGAAAAGCGGTCGGGGGCAGAGACCAAATAACGAAAAAGCATACTAAAGTAACACACAAAAAGTATGATACAATAAAATACAAGCACCCATGCATAGGTGATCTTAGGCATAGTACTTCTTTAAGTACAACCCATTTCTGGGTTCACTCAAAGGGATACCGTCGTAGTCCACCAACTCGTAATCTCTTTTCTCCAAAACTCATCTGACTATATAAGTACCTCGCCACATAGCTTCAAATTTTCTGGCTCCTAGCATATCTTGATCTTATTCATAAAGGAGAACCAAATCACCTTCGAAGAAAATGTGTGGCCTGACATGTTTTTCGTATTGGACTTTGACGCATTTCTTCTAGGCTTCTATAACTAGGGTGGCATCGTGACGGGTTTCGTCTATTTGCTTGAGATACAACAGACGTTCTTCTTTGGCAGAAGTGTTTGGGAGAAGTTTGACGGCTATTTTTAGGGAGGGTATCTCACATTCAATCGACAAGATGGCTTCTAGACCATAGACTAACTGGAATGGTGTAAACCCGATAGCAGACTTAACAAATGTCCAGTAAGCCCACAATGTTGAAAACAACATCGTGTGCCAACTCATTTTGTGAATCCCTATCATTCGTCAAAGCATGGTAATGAGGATTTTGTTTATTGCTTCATCTTGGCCGTTGGCTTGTGGGTAATAGGGTGTTGAGTTTTCATGGCGAAGACCCAACTTTTCAGTGAGTTCGGACATCATGAAGTTTCTAAAGTGGCTACCGTGGTCAGTAATGATAGCTTGAGGAACACCAAACCGAGCAATGATGTGATTGAATATAAATAATGTTGCAGTCCTTCCGGTATTGTCGAATGTTGGCATCGCCTCGGCCCACTTTGTAAAATAATCTATGGCTACAATAATGTATCCATGCCCCCTAGCCAAGTGAGGGTGACATGTCATGAAATCGATACCCCATTTCGCAAAAGGACCAACGGAGACCACAGGGTGTAGAGGAGCAGGGTGTGATCGGATTTTATTGTTGTAGGTTTGGCAAGCATGGCATTTTTGGATGAAAATTATACAATCGTTGAATAAAGAAGGCCAAAAATACCCTTCCCGTAAGATCTTCTGGGTAGTAGCATACCCAGACATGTGGCAACCACAAGATCCAGAATGGAAATCATTCAAGGCTTTCTCGGCTTCGCCAAATGTGAGGTAGAGTTGAAAAACGGAGTCAATCCCACGACGATAAAGAGTATCACAGAGGATAATATACTGATGGGCTTGGTAGCATATTTGAAGACATTCAGTGTTAGACAAATTGGGCTGGAAAGTCTGGGTCTGGAGATATATGATGATATCTTTGTACCAAAGGTCATCGGAACTGATCAGGAAAAGGGATTCATCAGGTAATGAATCGTCAGCTACATTTTTCATCTCAGAGCATGGGAGGTCGCATATCAACTCAGCAAACACCAAGGATTTCTTAGACTTAGCGTGTTCGAATTCTAAGTCAAACTCCTGGAGTATTACGATCCATTTGGAGTATTTTCCCCCTAGCAATTGACGTGTAAGAATGTGTTGCATAGGGTTGTAGTTAGAAATCACTGTAGTTTTGTGTAAAAGGATACAGTGCCGGAAATGTTGAACAACTTGGACGGCTACCAAGGCCAGTTTTTCAACATGTAAATACTTGGTTCTGGTAGTTGTGAGACTCCGACTCAAGTAATAGATGACATGTTCGTGATGAGAATCATCCTCCTGGATGAGAACCATAGCGATGGTATAGTCCGAGGCTGTGAGGTAAAGGAAATAATCTCTATAGTTTCAAAGCATCGAATGATTTGTTGGCAGTGGTATCCCATACAAACTCAGAACCTTTTTTGAGCAGTCACGTAAATCCAAGAGTTAGCTCAGCATAGTTTGGGATGAAACGACGGAGAAAATTTGCCTTCCCTTGCAAACTTTGTAACTAGAAAAGTGAGGAAGGAGGAGGGAGATTGAGAATTGCCTCAACCTTCAAAGGATCTACCCTGATCCCTTGACATGAAACAATAAAGCCCATAATTCGGTTGGATTCTATGCAAAAAATGCATTTGTGGGGATTCAAGCGTATATGGTAAAACCGACATCGAAGGAAAATGGCATGGAGATGTATTGGATGATCTACATGGTGCATGGAATGAGTGGGTAAGTCATCGATATATGGTTTCACATGTGCTTTATGTCATGAAAGGCATAAGACATAGCACGTTGAAAAGTTGCACCAGCATTCTTTAAACCGAATGGAAGTTTCCAATAGGCGAAAGTGCCCCAAGGACAAATAAAAGCGGTCTTGTGTTGGTCCACCGGTACGATATTGATTTGATTATATCCAAAGAAACCATCCATCAGAGAGAAGATTTCACTTCCGGCACAATCGTCGACGATCTGGTCAATGAAGGGGGTAGGAAAGTTATCTTTAGGACAAGCTTTGTTAATGTCTCTATAATCAATGCACACGCGGATCGTGCCTTGTTTCTTGTCAATTGGGACAAGATTGGAAACCCAGTCAGTTAGAGCCACCGAGTAAATGAAGCCAGCCTTAAGAAGTTTCTCAACTTCAAGCTTGATAGTGGCTGCTTTACGTGGGTGGACCGGACGAAGTTGTTTCCGGACAGGTTTAGCATCTGGGTATATCTTAATTTCATGTACCAATATGTCAGGGTCAATACTTGACATTTCTTCATATCTCCATGCGAAGACATCACGAAATTCTTGGAAAAGAGACTTCTAGGTGACAACTTTGTCATGGGAACACGAAGCTCTGATATGCACATTTTCGACAATTCTAGGTTTTATGGATATGTCGAGGGGGAGGGTGGGTGAAATATTACTTAAGTTCCCTTCCTAGAACAGATCGTCTGTAGACTCGAGAATGGTAGAAATGACGACAACGGTCGACGGGGTTGAGATCCATTGGTAACCCTCCATGGTGTGTTGTTCCAGGAAGAGGATGGAACGAAGATGTCCATCGTCCCAAGGGGTGTCTTCCATGGACATAATAGACATAATCATCTCATTCGTAGGAAAAATGACGTGGAATGGATCCAGAGATAAATCACCAAGGGAGGGGGTAGAAGGGGTTTCCAATTGAATGGCTTGATAAGCGGATTCAACTGGACTCACAAGAATTTTGTCGCCATATCGAAGATGATCACCGGGGTTGGGTACCATCCATGGGTCGTAAGGCACAGGGGTTCCATGAACAGAAGTGGAGATCATGTTGATCGAGGTGACAAATGGATGTGGGACATCGGGTGGTGGAATGGGGAAAGTACCCATCAAAGAGGAATCTTTAAGAAGACCCACACCAACGTTCTCATATCTAGGGGGGTTTTTGCAATGAAAGGTACATTGCTGGTACGTGCATCAGAGTGAAAGAAGGCCAATTGGTCTACGATAAATACTTTTCCTTGATGTGGGAAATGCATGACATGGAAAAGAGTCGACACAACTGCATGCATGGAATCAATCCAGCTACGGCCAAGTAGAAGGTTGTAATTGAGAGGAGCGTCAAAGACCTCCACTTCAACGTTGATCATTTTGCCTTCTAACGTAATAGGCAATGAAGGGAGGACACCGTAAGGATTAAAACTAGAGCCATTGAAGGCTTTGAGCATGTTGTGGGATTCAGTCAAAGGAGGAGAGTCGATGGCTTTCCAACAGGTAATAGACTTGACACACATCAAGGCACCCTCATCAATAACTGTTCTACAAATGTTTTTGTCGGAGACAATAACTTGTATTTGGAATGCGAGTTGAGGGGGTAACTTTGGAATATGATCTTCCAAGTAAAAAATTATTAAATTTGTATCCATAGGGTTGATTCCACTAATATCTTTCAACAGTGGCTTCTGTTGTATAGGACAACTCTGAAGGACTTCGAGGGCTGACATCGCGGATGGTTCTTGGGCCAGATCTTCGACAATACTATAGTTTAGGTGGCATGTGCATGAGGATTGAAAGCCGATTTTCGAACAACACCCTTTGGAGGAGGGAGAAGAACTGTATCTAGGCTCGGTCATTCGATATGAAGAGGACCATTGGTAGGTGGAGTCATGGGAGATGGTTGGACCAATGAAGGAGGTATTGCATCAACCTTCTCTTTGGATGAAGAATAATCTTTGGCTCTAGTGGTAAGTGTGATGTCATTTTTCTTTGAATCACCTGTACACATTAAGACATAGGATGTATTGGAGGGGGACGGTTGGTCATGAATGACCAATTGGGCCTATTGTTGAGAAGGGAAGGGTTGTGACAATATGGTCAGAGTGTGTGGTTTCGGGGTCCCTTGAAGGAACTTAGTAACCTTGGCTCATCGTGGACAATCCTTAGTGTAGTGATCATCACCACAGATAAGGCAAGGGTATCAGGGTTTGTGCTTATCTTTATCATCAATAGGTTGTGTTTTGGTCTTCTCAGATTGTGGATTATTTTTATCCTCCTTATTCTTTCCCTTTCCTTTTTTAGATTTATTTTTTCCAATGGGGGTAGATTGAACAAAGTTTACCTCAGAAGTCTTGCTGGTGGGAGGGGTAGGAGACGGAGCATTTTGAACATTAGAAGAAATGGATTTGGGGTTGTTGCTAAAGGTTTGGATGGAATGAAGTTGGGTATTGAAAGTTCCAATCACACCATTAGCTGCATGAGAAGAAGCAAGAGTAGTTGAAGTAGCAGAAGTAGAAGGACGAGGTGCATCAGGGAGTAAGTCGTAAAGAGTACCCGTTTGTGAGTAAACAAGGTCCAGGTATTAGGCACGACTGATTGCCTATTCTTCTGTGACAACTCCACCCATAGCGATGTCATGAGCGATGTCGTTCACGAATGATTTCATGAACCACTCTACCAACAACTGATTAGGAAGTTCGAGTTTGATGAGACCTCGTCTCCATCGCCACTCATGAATGTGATCAGAAATATGAGTGGCTTTGGTTTGTTTGAAAGAACTCAAAATTTTGGTTCCCGTTTCATAGTGGATCAGTAACTGGTAGTGGGTGAGAAAAGCCATAGCAAGGGTGTTGAAGTTGGTGAAGAAGCCTCCTGGTAATGCTATATACCACTTCGCGACAGAACCTGTGAGGGTTCTCTAAAAAAGGCGTAAACGAATAGAGTCATCCATCAAGGAGTTTGATGAGCACCAGAGGTGAAAAGTCATTACGTGATTGTTCGGGTCCTCTCTTGGATTACCATTGAATTTAGGGATGTCGGATGGTAGTTTGGCCGGTATGGATACTGGGCCATTGAGGAGAGTGACGAATCAGATCATTTAAAATTCTCGACAGATCCAAGAGGTCCAAGGTGGATAAGAAGGGTAATTGTCTATTCACATGTGGGTACTAGTGACTTTGGGAGGGAGTCTCATTGGTAGACCAGTGGGACCATAAGCAGTTTGCATATAATGAAAAGATCCAGGAATATTCAGTTGTTGGTGTGGAGGCAAGTAATTTGTAGGGTTGTACCCTTGAACAGGGGCATGGGGTTGAGCATTCGAGCCCCAAACAGGATTAGACGTACTTGGATAGGGTTGGCCTGTACTAGGGGGTATGTTGGAGCTAGCTTGAGGTTGTTTCCCCTCAGTTGAGTGAGGATTATGTTGACTAAGATAATTCCAATATTGGACCAAGGATGGAGGTATGCTTTTTCCATAGGGTGGGGTAGGTGGGGGTTTCCCTCCAATCGGGGGTTATGTCCCAATTGGGATTTGTCCTGCAAAAGGGGATTGGGTTTGGCCTCCTTGGTGAAATTGTCCACCAATAGGAATCTGGTAATTAGGTGTGAAAGATGGGATGGTGCCACTAAGATCAGTGCCTCTGATAGAGGATGGAAGAGGTCCTCTGAAAGGGGGTCAAGGAAGTGTCAGAATGAAACCGGGAATGAGATGGTTCCTAGAAGGAGTGGAAACGCCAAGAGTCTCGTATGTGATTTGTGTTGGAGCGGGAATAGAAGCATTCAACGCATGATATCTGGGCGGAAGCGTTGGGGTGAATCTAGGTGAAAGCGACGTGCCAATGGGGGCTTGGATATATGTTGTAGTCCTGGTGCGAGGACTCGTAGTATCTGAGACCATTGTGTAATGGACCGTTTGTAGGGGGATAGTCAAGATATGGTCGGTTGGTGGAGCGTCTGTACCAGGAAAATAATATGCAGTAGTAAAAGGTATTGCATCTGGATTAGATGTTTCGGGCGGCTCAGGTGTGACAGTGATATCAACGCCTGCTCCTGAGCCAAAGAGGTCTCATCTAAAAATTCCAGTAGTCCAAAACGGATCTTGACCCTCGGGTCCTGTGAAAGGTCCAATTGGTAATCCAAAAGACTGAACAACTATTTCTCCGGAAGAATTCACTTGAACAATACGTCTCTCAGAGTTGGGAGGAAGTCGAAAGTCCTCTCAAGAATTGGTAATTCATAACCATTCTAGAGAGTTAGTTCTTTCCACTTGTGGAGTGGCAATGTCTTGGACTTCACTCTGTTGAGGAGATCCCTCTAGTGAGTTGGTAGGAAAGGGTTGACAACCTTCCAGATCTTCTGGGGGTAAGCCTTACATTCTATGTGAATGGTGTGGAGGGTCAATTGTGATCGAGTTAGAATATTACAAAATAAATTCTATGGCCAACTTGGGTAAACAAACAACATGCGCTAGTAAAATCTAGGTAGAAAAACCAAGCAAACAAGACCTTCCAATTCTGAAGTCACTAGTTGGTGATGAAATCCAACATTTCGACGATGAGACAATAAGGGGTTGGGATAGGGTGGAAAAGTTACGTTGACGACCTGCTTAATGGACTTACACCCTGGTGCAAGCTCCCACACACAATCGTGGGTATACCCTCCAAGGAGTCTAAGTGAGTCTGGCCAATGTCGATTCCAGGTATCGTGAAGACTTACCCCTTCACAGTCACCTTGTGTAAGACCCTAAGAATATAGGCTACTAAAGTTACCACCAACAACAATGATGCCTGGGGGAACAGTCGACAGTCTGATCCACACGCAAGGGTAGGGTATCTAGCTTGAAATCAGCTTAAGAGGCTTCCACTCATCATTGTGGGTATACCTTCAAGTGACCCACGTAATATGTGCAATCTCTACACCGATATCAACAAAGCAGGGTGAGTAACTCTGTCAATCTCAATGCGAGCTCAGGCTTGACCCTTGTGTGAGAAGGGCTTCCCAAGACAAAATGCTGCAAATGGAATTTGACACTCCTTATCACAAGATGCTATTGTGTGTTTTTTTCTTTGGAGAGTGTGTTTCACTGCCAATTCCAAAGATCTAGCCTATCTAATGTTGGTGTAAAAGAGCCCTAGAAAAAGTTACTAGTTGAATTTTAAAGTTGCGCAATATTATTAAAGGTTGTTGTTATGCAAAAAGGAGACGGAAATGAAATCGATGTTGTGTGAGACTCTGACCCAACAATGCGTAAATAAGGATGAATGATACATATTTTTTGTTCGATGAATCCTATTTACAGGAGGGAAAGAGGAGTTTTCTGGAACAATGCGAACTACGATGTATGATCTTCTCTAAAATTCAATATCAAACAATCGCGAACAATGCAAATTCCCTATTCATTGTCTTTCAATACTTGAATGCTAATAATTTTCGAATACAAGGGTTCTTTAAAAAAGAAAAATTCTTTAATTTTTTATGAGAAACCAAACAACAGGGATGGAACTAATAAAAACTAAGCAACCAACGAAAAAGAAATACACAACAAACACCCAAATGGATCTTTCAATGAAGATAAAAAAACAAACTGACAAGACCAGTCTCTTCAAATGCATATGGGTAACAATTTTCTAAGTAATAATCAATTGAAAAGGACAATTAATCTCAAATTTTAATCCAATCAAAGGCTCCCGACCAAACAAGCACTCGGATTTCAGAACCGGGTATTAAACCCTTGTTAAGAAGAGGTCAAGAGGTAAAAATTGAGAAAAAATGATCAAGAAGAGATTTTGATTTTTGAAAACTAGTCATTCGCGAAATTTTAAGTCAGTAAACATTCAATCACTAGCCAGAGAAGTTCTTCCTAGACACACAAACAAATCTAGGCATCCGAGGACACAAAAGACTTAATCCAAAATTTTCACAAGTGAGTTCGCAGGTTGGCAGTGGGGTATAGTGCGAGAATTAAGGATTCTCGCAAGCTAGACACAGGAAGACTGCGATAATTTCACACTGAACTGAACACTAGGGTGTGAACTTTAGTGATTCTTGCAAGCTACAGAAGGGTGCAGTGCGAGAAGGTTTGTAATCAAGCAAATTTTGGAAAAATGACAGAACTTCTGAGGGAACTTCTAGATCCAAGGAGTCTGTGAGGATCTCCTCAAGACTCAGAGATTGATTGGGAATGAAAAATGGTAGGTCAAGAGCAAATGGCCAAGAAAAAACCACCAAAATGGGTTGTATCCCAAGTGGAGTCACCAATTTTGTTATCAGATAAATCGGTAGGTGTGGACACTAACAGATCTCCCTAGATCCACCTGGATTTAGAACAAAACAAGACAGGACATGACCCTTTCCCTAAGTTGTAGTCATTGAATCTACTAATGAGAAGGAATGAGTGACATACCTTTATATCACTTCCTTAGGTCTCTGTTGTTCCCGCTTCGCTCCGGTGCTCTTGTGAAATTAGGTCCAAGACAACACAAACCAACCAAAGTGAAGATAGCAAAGTATAGTCAATGTCAGCCTATGCATATGATCAAGGAGTTATGCAATAAAATAAGAGTGATTTTATGGGAAAGGGACATGTCATTGTATCATATTAAATGAAAGTAGAAGATACAATCGGATCGCCTTGATGTCGCAAGATTCCTTTCAGTGACCCTTGGTTCCAACACACACACTTGCTCTACTTTTGCATGAAGAAGATCTAATGCAACTTGATAGACCAAATAGAGTCTCCAAGCTTCTGTACAAATAGAGTTCTTCACACAATTCTCTCACCAATTCTTCATTCAATCTTTCTTAACCTTTTCCATGAGAAACCTTTCAATATATAAGAGAAGGAGAGATGGTTAAATGGATGAGGATGATCCCACTAAATCTGAGAAGTCAGTAGGATGCCAACCATGTGAATTCCAACTCATTTTCTAGAAGATCCCCTTCTAGAACCTTCGTGACCTCTTCTCCTTTTCAATCTTAAAAACAAGTTCGCACCCTACCTATAGAGAAGACTGTGAACAATTTGCACTCTAAGCATGGGTTTCCTGTGAGAATGGAGGATTTTCGCACCCTATAACATAGGCAACCTGGGAACTCATCTTAAAAATGTGTTTTTTGGAAGAAGACAACAGTCTCTTTTCTCAAGAAAAAATTCCTTGTGGGAGCCTGAATACATCACCTGTAGAGACATCACCAGAGTGACCAAAATCATGTGTAACATCTGGGACTTCAGATATGTCAAAGCAACCAAGGAATTTTTATTTCTCAAACCAAGTATATTAGAGAAATGCTAAAGAGGTTCGGATTGGAAGATTGCAAACCATTTATCACTCCCATGCAAAACAATTGCAAGTTGAGCAAATATGATGATTTGAAGTCTACATATTAGAGACGATAAAGGTCACTGATTGGTAGCCTGTTATATGTGGCAACATCCAGACCAGATGTAATGCAGGCAGTTGGATAGGTGGCACAATTTCAAGCAGCACCAAAGGAATCACATGTATTAGCAGTAAAGAGGATTTTCAGATATCTCAAAGGAACATAAGAGTTTGGATTATGGTATCCAAAAGGAAAAGATCTATCACTTATTGCCTACACATATGTCAATTGGGCAGGTTGTATTGATTACCAACGAACCACCAGTGGAGCAACGTTCTACTTAGGTGAGTGTTTGGTATCATGTCTAAGTAAGAAACAATTATCAGTATCTTTATCTATAGCTAAGGTAGAGTATATTGCAGTGGCATCATGTTGTACACAGGTTCTTTGGATGAAACAAACTTTGACAGATATACAGGTTGACTATGATGATCCCATTCCAATCTATTGTGATAATACAAGTGCCATCAGTATCTCGAAGAACCCAGTGATGCACTCCAAGACGAAGCACATTCCAATCAAGTATCACTTTCTACAGGAGCAAGTTGCAGAAAAGAAAATCAGATTTGAGTATGTGGGCACAAAAGAACAAGTGGCAGACATCTTCACAAAACCACTTCCACGGGAAGCCTTTGAATATCTTCACCGGAGACTTGGAGTTATTTCTACTCCAAAATGAATGTTTTTTGAATGCTTATCTTATATGTCTTAGATTTACATGAGGAAGCACCATAAGAGGACAGTTTAGTCAGGGGGAGTAGCCCTGGATGGGAAGATACCTTTGTCATTGATGACAAAGGGGGAGAGATTTATCAGATGCAGAGGACTTATCAGATGAAGAGGACAGAGGCAGAGGACAAATGCATGGTTCCAGGGGGAGAAGATTTATAGATGCAGAGGACAGAGGTATGGTTCTAGGGGGAGCATGAGTGATATGATTTTAGTATTGCATCAGAGTGTTGCCATCAATGCCAAAGGGGGAGATTGTTGATTAAGGTTGGTTGTCATT
>SNQJ01S0097626.1:16788-31359 GCA_010110895.2 Picea sitchensis | reverse complement strand
CAACAGTCCTCCCTAGCACCTCCCAACCACCCTGGAATATAAATGAATAATTAAGCAACCAATTACACAGATAAATTGATTCTTACCACTTCTTCTCTGCTCTATAAATCCGGTCTTCTTCTGACTGTTCTACAATTCTTCTCTTCCTTTGTCTGTTATGCAATTCTGCTCTGCTTCAACTTGTTCTTCCATTCTGCTCTACTTCAAGTCTATGCCTCATCTGTTACTCTTCTCTGAGTTTTATCTCACACTGCGCATATTTTCAGTCTCACACTGCACATCCTGTGTCTTTCCCTTTCTTACAGTTTAATTCATTTTCCGTCCAGAACAACCAACCACACACAGTATGTATCTTCTTCTTTTATGCACCACGCCCACAACGGTTACACTTCGAATCTTCTAAGGCAAAAGAAAAAATGTCTAAGCAACTGAAACGCCAACTGATTAGGAATCATGAATCAGTTTTACTAACTAATTTGTAACTTATGAATTAAAAGTGAGAGAACAGTAGCCCTTCGATCATATTCAAGTTTATCTACACCGTTGGATGAACTTTATTAATCTTTCCTTTAAATTGGGTTTTGGCATTTTGGCATTCTTGTGGCCAAGTGTCTCGACACTTCATGTCGCGATCTCCGAAACTCCGATACAGAGCTTTTCTGCGCTAGCTCCTTCCACTATATGACCATGGCCATGACCAAGCGCTTATGCATAAAGTGATTTTCGTGAATTCGCATCTCGTGAATCTGGAGATGAGGCATCTCGACTCTCCAAGTCGGGATCCCAGAAACCCCGAAATGTAGCTTATCTGAACTGACTCCTTCCCTTCTCATGACCACTGGCGGTGACCATAGGTTGTACCAAAAGGCTCTTCATATTTCGTGAGTTTATGAACTTCATTGAGTCTGATCGACGGTTGAAATCTCCATAGATATGATGGTCCAGTTTTTATCGCGATCTCGCATCTCATGAGTTTCCACACCATGCTCTGTTGACTCTAAGTCAGCGACTTGTCCTATGATTCGACGGCCTAGATCTTATCTTAATTCAATGGCTCAGATCATATCGCAATTTCGCATCTCGCGAGTTTCCACACCATGCTCCGTTGACTCCAAGTCAACGACTTGTCCTATGATTCGACGGTCTAGATCTGATCTTGATCTGACAGCTGCGATTAAATCACGATTTCGGTGGTTATATTTCTTGCCTCTCCAAGTCGTGAGTCACGAAACTCCGAAATGGACGGATCAACGGTCCAGATCACACCTTGATCTAACGACTGCAATTAAATCGCAATTTCGGTGGTTATATTTCTTGCCTCTCCAAGTCGCGAGTCGCGAAACTCCGAAATGGAATGATCAACGGTCCAGATCACACCTTGATCTGATGGCTACGATTAAATCGTGATTTCGCATATCGCGATTTCAATGGTTATGTTTCATGCCTCTCCAAGTCGCGAGTTGGGAAACTCCGAAATGACGTGGGATCAACAGTCCCGATCAACACTTGATATGACGGTCATCAAGAATTGTAAATGGGATCCAACAATTAGAAATGTTGCTTCTCCTCCCGAGCAGTCCCGATCAACACTTGATTTGATGGTCATCGAGAATTGTAAATGGGATCCAATGATCAGAAATGATGCTTGTCCTCCCGAGCTTACTTTGTTTCACTTACTCTGATCTTGCCATCGATGATCTGCCAACAATCCTCTGCACTATCTCTTCTGAGCTTATTCGAATATTCTCTACAACGTCTTCTCATAATGCCTATCTATTACATACTTTCTATACTCATGCCATCTTCACTGTTGTATTTGCCATCAATGACAAGTATACAAGCATGCGTTGTCTATTAAATATTTTCCAACATAGTGAAGTCGCCAATTCTGCTAGAGTGAAAACCCCCCCATAACAATACCAGGGTTTAGGATATAGACAAAGCAAATGAATTCCTAAAAGTCAATCTAGTTTCTACACTACCCCCAAACATACCAAAATAAATGAACAGAAAGTAGTGGAAGAGAAAATCGGTAACTATACCTTTTATCCAACAACTGGTGATGATCTCCTCGATCTCTGTAGCTCTAAAGGATACAAGTATCCTCCCAAAGATGACCTACATCCAAGACTAGGCAAACAAGGATACAATCATGCTATTTCTATTCATAAATTAGTGTTAGATATCAAATGTTATGTATAAATCAAAGAAAAGACACAAAACATCATCATTTGGGACAAGGAAAAGAGATTCTTTTATTCATCAAACAAAGATTGAAACTTACAATCCTCGCAGGCCACCGTTCCGTGAACCTAGTCCGGGATCCTCTTTGAAATGCTCCAAGTGCATGTTCAATAAGCCTCTTCTTTCAATCTACTAATCACCTCAAGGGAAGGGAATGGATTGAATGGAAGAAAAGGGGCTGAAGAGGGAATGTTGAGGCAATAATTCACAAAAGGTTGCAGATGCTTGGGCAAGGAAGGGAAGTGAAATTGGGAAGAGTTTCACTGTTCTAATGCTTGGTTGTGGAATGAGACCCCAAGACCTCCTTTTATATGACAAAAGTATGTTTATTCAATTGGGGGATGGGCTATAGTAGGTGAATTGGTTGGGAAACCTCCAATAGCCCATAAATTCCATCGAATTCCTTACAAATTTTTAATTTTTGCAACTTTTGGAGGCATACGTGGGCTGTTTAGTGTGAAAAAAGCGTATTGATGCGGTCTATTTAGCATGCAACAAGCATATGTACACAAGAAGTAGTGGATCATAGCGCGTACATGCTCTAAAAATTTGTTTTTTTAAGTAGAGATCCTCAGTAGTGATTTGGAAAATTATGCAAGCAAGAAGGCCAATGCCATGTATGCATGAGTAGGGAATTTTAGGGCTATAACATATACTTCCTACACTACCTATTTCAACCTTTATATTTTCTGCGCAACCTTATCCCGTTCCAACATGAGTTTTTTATACTCTGTTTGTAGTGCTTCATTGTCCTCAGTCACTTTGACCAACTCCGTAGCAGTCGATTCTGCGTGGAACTAGATCTCATGTGTAACACTTGTCTACAAGATATGTAGCACATTCAACAATATATGTGACAACACTAAGTCAATGTGACTTAATGCTTGCACACTCTCTTACATTTATGTCGTGGGGAACTCTATATCCCTTGTTGATATCTTCATGATCTGACGCTTTGTTGATGCTGATCATGGTTGAGATGTCATCAGTCATGACTCTATTGTATTTGTTGTAATCTCTATTTTTTCTTCTTCTGTCGTTCGTACTGGCGCTATTCTGGTTGCTTCCAAAATTTGGCACAATGTGGCAATCTGTGCCTACACATTAGTGTGTGTTTCCTCCTGTTTCTACGCAGCTCGTTGGTGCCTACACATCATTCCTTAGGGTGCTCTTTTCTATTTTATCCAGTGGGCGATGTTGTTTCTTGAGTGTTTCCTGCACCATTCCCTTTTTCTCCATGTTCCTATTCTTCTTCTTGTTCCTTCTCTTGTTCTTGTTCTTTCCCTTGTTCTTGTTCCTACTCTTGGTGTTGTGTCTCTGTCTGCATTGTTTCTAGCACTGGGATTTTCCACTCTTCTCCCCTGTCATTCATAATCAAACTGACATCCTACTCTATCACTCTCTAGTTGGTCGAAAACCATTGTTGATATGGATCCCTCTTTGCTTGAATATACACATGGTGTGGTCCTGCTTTAAATCATGCAATGTCTCTGTACAATTCAATCGTTTGAGGGAGAATGTGCGATGTGTTTTCAATACATTGTTGAATTTTCTCCTTGTAAATGTAAAAAGTGACATAATTATCCATCTGTCTATTCTTGTGCGCAGTATGCCACAAGGAAGAATACCTTGCTTCTAGGCATGGTTTCTGTGTACCTTCCAAGAATTGTGTTTCTTCTATCGCCCTCTAATCAACTAATGCAATCAAGATTAATATCCATTCATAATGAAACTTTGTACCTTTTTCTTGCACTTCCCTCTAGTCAATCAAAATTTGGTTGAATAGAAATGTTGCCCAGTTCATCTGTACTCATGCTGCACACTTCTCTACTACTACTATTACTCTTGTTGGCACTTGGTCTCTACGACATTTCCTGAGTAATTTACAAGCCAATATATGCATCACAAATATGACTATATCATCATTAGTGCTCCCGACATCCAATCTGTGCACTTCTCTATGCGTGCCATATTTGTCCTTCATTATTTCAGCTAGTTCTTTCTCCTTAGTTTTATCTATGAATAAGCGTAGTGGGTCTTCTCCTAGTAACTACAATCCTATAATCCACACAATATGTTGTGTGTCGATCGAAACTAGCCTATCCAACCATAGAACACATCTGTGGACACAACTTAATAATAAATTGATGCAGTTGTTGATCTCTGCACTTCTTCCAAAATGTGGGATCTCCAACAAGTTAAATATGCATGTTAGTTGTAGTCCTATTGCCCAGTCCCATGGCTTGAATGTAGTAGGAGTGAGTCTGGGTTGAGTGTCGTGTGTAGATAATTTTGTGGTGTTAACTCTGGAAAATTCTTCAGATCTTCCAAATCATGGTATGAAAAATTCAAATTCCCTATTGTGCCCAACATGTCTCCCTCAATGCTGACCTCAAGTGAAATATCTGGTGCAATAAGATCATACTTCGACTACTTGGGCAGGTTCACTGGCTTTACTGTTGGCTTTGTTGGCGACACATATTCCCTTGGAAAGTTGACTGGATAAAACGCCTTTGTGTTCGGGGATCCTCCCTGTACCGGTATAGATGTCTTCCTAGTGCATTGTTTCTTCGTCTACGATGTGGATTCTCCTAACTTTAGTGTCACCATAGCTCTCTACAACTAACTCATCTTTCTCTGTAACTCACTCAACTCTCTATGCAACTTACTTGGCTTGACTCTCTATTCTCTTCAAATGTGTAAATAACAATAACCCTTCCTCATATTCCCTTGTATGATTTTATATGTTTTTTCTAGATCTTCTATTCCTCTTCGTTCCCAAACTCGAAGTCCCATATGATTTTATTCACATTCAATTCTCATTCAGATTCTGCATTAATTTCATATTTTCCGACAAATTGTGGTCTAGATTTTCTAGCTTGTCAAAATCTCATTGTCGCTTTTCATTTATGACTATGCATTTCCATCGTCTCACCATAAAGTTTTCTCTTTAATTCTTTTCCTGTCATCTATGTAGGTCTTTTATCTGAGCTTTCTTTGTGCACAATCCAATTCTCCTTTCTGCGTGCAATTCAATCCTTTGTCTTTCCTGCATGCCTTCCTCTTTATTTATTCATTTCCATGACATTTTCTTGTTCATATCTCTTTCTTCTTATTTGAATCTTTGAAAAATGCCCAATTTAGAACTACAATACAAATACTATAATGCATGTACTATGGTACAAATACTGCACAATCAGGCTAGTGCACGGAAAGACGGTTGTCCCTATACAATTTCATTTGACTTATGTTTACCAGTCCTTCCATGATTTCCCCATTCAATTTCTCCAACTGAATGACACCTGTGTCTGCCACAAACCTTATCACATATATACCCAACCAATGCATTTGAAACTTCCTAGGGTGCTACAAAAACTTGTTGTCATAGAGAAAAACTAGATCTCTCGTCTGGAATTTCTTCTGTTTAATATGTCTATCATTCCATGCATTTTTGCGCACTTTCTGAACCTGCTGATGAAATCCTATGATGAAGAGATTTTCCTCCAGTTCCATTAGCTATGAAAATATTTTCTCTACTATGCCAGAATTCATGAGTTTTGTCATCGCAACAGTGTGTAGAATCGACACAATGAACTCCATGGGCATAATTGCTTCCTAGCCATGTCCTAATCGGAAGGGTGTTTGTCCTATCAAATTCTTACATGTAGTTCAATATGCCAATAGTACTGCAGGAATCCTTAGGTCCCAGACATCTTGATTTACATTACATATCTTTTTCAGTGCATTTTTTAGGATCTTGTTAAACGCTTCCACTCTTCCGTTCATCTGAGGATGATAAGATGTGCTCTTCTGGTGATGAATATGAAATTATTCTGTCAAAGAAGTAATATTATTATTCAAAAAATGGGTCTGATGATCACTCATATGGATTCTCATACATCCAAACCTCATAACAACATTCTCAAATAAAAACCATGCAATAGTCTCCGAGCTACAATCTCTAGCAGGTTCTTCTTCAGCCCATCAGGTCAAGTAATCTATTGCAGTAATAATATATCTCTCTCCTAACCTTTTTTATAGTGGTTTAATCGGCCCATTGAAATCAACTACCCATTTATCAAAAACATGCAACGTAACTTGCGGTATTAAAGGCATTTTGTCTCTTCTGGATGGCTTTCCAACTCACCAACATACATCATAGGTCTAACATATTTCTTTAGTATCCTTATGATGGCTGGGCCACCAAATTCCTACGCATAAAATTTTCTAAGTCGTCGCTTTCCTTACATAGTGGCCTCCTACAATTCCTTCAAGTTACTCTGATAATATCATAGGTCTCTCGTGCTCCAATACACATCATCAAACAATACCATCTATGCCTAACTTATACAAATTCCCCACTATAAGATAATAATCTGTTGCCTTTACTACTAATTGCTTCTTCTGTGAAAATGTAAAGTCAGGTGGGGCTACTCCTATTCTCAAGAATTGGACAATATCTGCAAATTAATCATAAAAAATCTGTACCACGAACAAGTGCACATCTAGTAGATTGTCATCCATATTTCCTGCATCTTTCCCTGATAGTATGCACGACAAATCCTATCCTGTATTAAATTTTCTTAGTTTCACAATCACTTCAAAATCATACTCATGAAATAATAACCACCATCTGGATATTCTCACCCCCAACACTGGCTTATTGACTAAATATATCAGAGAAAAATGATCCATGTACATCTTAAAATGTGGTCCCTGTAGATAATGCCTAAACTTATGTAGTGCATACACCATTTCCAGTCCTTCATGCTCTGTAGTAGTGTAATTATGTTCAGTAGTTGACAATTTTCTGCTGGCAAATGCAATGGGATGATCCACATCTCCTTCCCTTGGCTGAGCTAGAACTATGTCTAACACTATGGATGATGCATCTACTTGGAAATGGAACTCCTTATGCTAGTAAATAAATTCTAAAATTGGCACAGTAACCAGTTTATGCTTCAATGTATCCAAATGTTTTTGACATTCCTCGTTCCATTGAAACTTGACCTCCTTCTTCAACAAATTTTCCAGCAAGGCTGTGATCTACATGTACCCCTAAATAAAGTTTTTGTAGTACCTTGTATGAACCAGTGTTGCTCGCAGTTGTCGCAATGAATTAGGTGGTGGTAGATAAACAATAACAACAATATTCACAGGATCAACCAAAATTGCTTGTTTACATACTACATGACCCAACATGATACCAATTGGAGTGCGAAAAATACACTTCAAGTTCAAATAAATATGGATTGTCTACATCCATCCAACATCAAGCGCAAAGTTTCAATATGGTCCTTCAACAAACTAAACACTGTCCAATCATCCAAATATAATTCTATTAATTTATGAATAAACTCTTTAAAGGTTGCAACAACAACTTGAGAAAATATTGTTGGTGCTTTTTTCAACCCAAAAGGCATGACTATATACTGATAACATCCCCATTCCATTGAAAATGTTTTCTTATGCATATATTCCTACAAAATCTTAATAGGATGATACCCAAAGAATCCATCAATGAATGAGTAAGCTTCATGTCCTCCTACATTCTCTAAAATTTCATCTGTAAACAAGGTAGGAAATGGGTCAAGTAAGCAAGCATTATTCAATTTTTGCAGATCCACGTAAATTTTGATTCCACCCGTCTTCTTTTCCTAGACCACCATTGGGATTTTCCATTCTGAATCTGCGATAGGTTCAATAATCCTAGCTTCCAACATCCTATCTATTTCTATTTTCACTTTCTACTTATATACTGGGTTCAATCATTATGGTCTTTTCTTCACTGGTTTGACATCTGGCTTCAAAGGGATCCTCATATCCCCTAGCTCCCCAACAATCCCTTTCATTTATGATAATGTTGTCGAGAAAAGGTCCTAGTATTCATGCAGTAAATCAACAATCTTCTCAGTAGTTTCTTCATTTCAGTAATCTCCAATGAGTGTGAACTTGGGATTATCCTTCTTACCAATATTCACCTTGTGCATTTTCAATGACTTTGCATACATGCAAATTCAATCCCGGGACCCTCTACTGCGCGGTCTCCTTCAGTTTTTGGCACTTGAAAATTTATTGGTTCTTCATCCTCCTAGTCTTCTCCAACAACATTATAGCATCCAAAACCTCGTGAATAGTCGCATAAAATATAGGCGCACTACATAAGGGTACTGGTCTCGTCAAGTCTTCTGATGTAAAGATCATGTTTTTGACAATATTCAGAGCTACGTCGACCAAAGGGGCATCATATTCAAAATCAAAAGTTACCTTGAAGTTGAGAGTCAAATATTCCTAGTCTATTGTCCCTCTACGTACTTCCAGTTCTATATACTAGTTCTTCAGGATCACATCCAGAGTGTGTAGAAACAAGTGTGTCCATTCCCGCTTAGGTACTGAATTCCATGTCATGGTGCATTATGTAAGATGATATGTAGGAAAAATCAACCCAGTATGTTTGGGTTCTTTTGTCACAAGAGTGAGAAAAAGAGAGTCCCTTAACTACCTTGGTAAACCAACAAAGCAAAACAGAAATGTAGTTAGCAAGTTAGTGAACCTTCAAATTGGAAATAAAAATACAAAGCAAGATAAGAATGACAAACAATAGAAGCTAAACTAAACAAATATAAGAAAATGATGCATGAAATCAAACAGATGGAAAGGTTACCCAATAAAAATGAATCTTTGAATTGAGTGCACCAAGAGGAGAAATATGGGACTATGAATCCCCTATTCCTCATAAGGGAGGGCTATTTGATCCCTAAAGAACTAGATCTATCACTCTCCAATCATGAGTTTACAATGATGAAAAATTCCCAAGGCTTAGCTTCACAAGACGTGTAAATCTTGCACAATGCTACATTTGCTCAACCTATGGCTCAAGGGAAAGATGGCTTTCTCCAAGAGAATTTGAGCAACATAACAATGCTATGGATTTCTTCTTTTTTTTCATACAATGATATTCTATTTATAGGAGGATGGATAGATATTTCCAAACTAGTTTCAAATGTGAATGGGGAGGCCTTTAGAGGTACCTCCCATCCTTTAAGTGATCCCAAGGTGGAATTTTAGGGTGATTTTTTGGGTATAGGAGAGATCCACTTCATCCTAGAAGTGGTTGATGCCTGACCAAAATCATCAATGTGTCGTTTCTACATCCGCATAGGTTGCTTGATTGTCAGTTGAATGGAGCACGCACTATGTGCATTGCATGTTATGTTATCCCATGCGGATGCGCGGGCACTATCTTTGTTGAATGTGCATGGAAATTCAAGATCGTTTTGCATAGTTTTGTGATTATTTTTCCTAACTGAGTGCGATCCTCCTGTAATTATTGGTTGTATGTTGTATTTGTGTTGAATCTTTCTTCATCCATTGTCTAAATTTGTATGAAAAAAAAAATTGGTGATAACATATGCCCCTTGATGTGTGAGGTTAGGAGCATACGTATAGCTGAAATACATCAATGTTTATTTCTGATGAAATTTCCATAAGAATAGGAAAGTTGTAACTATTGGTAAGAGGGACGATGAGAGCAACCTGTTGGAGAAAAGGGGGATTCAAAGTAATGCAAAAATTCTCTAAAAAATGAAATGGAAAGATGTGTACAAACAAGGAGGGCATGCCCCATGCTCGTGTCATGAAACCAGAATAATATGATTGTAACTGAAAATTGTTGATGAAGTGGATGTCTGCATCGCCCTCGGGGGCGTAAAAAATAGCAGATGATGGTTTTGTTCAATGAACTGGCTATGAATCGAGAAATGGACAATGCTATAAGATGTCGATAACTCAGAGGAATTTATGTCCTAGCAACTTCAGAGGTCTTCAGTGATTACAAAAAAATGTAACGGTCACATAGTAAGACCCACCGTAACATGAAGCTTGGTTGGAGTTGAATGTTAGGGTGATCGATGGCATCAGAAAGAGATGATGACTCTTTCTATGCCATCTGAGACTAGTCATTGATAGTGTAATGAGAGACAATTTATTTCCACCTTCCTAGAAACTTGTGCTGACATCGATAGGAAGGGGGGGCGCCTACAAGAAGTAAAGGGATTCTTGACATTGATTTGATCAAAATGGTATCAGGGACCGTATCGATGAAGGTGAAGGGGATGGAAATGTTGAACAATGTCTGGAATATATGGAATCTTAAGAGAGGCCCTTGGTTGGGGGTATTTATGGATGGAAACGACTGTAAAACATGATCTGGTGTCCGATGGATGGCCAGATGTGGGGTAAATTGTGTTGAATGGGTGAGACAGCAAGGAGATGTAAGGTAGGTCAAAATATGGAGGTGTAGAACATGGATGTATGTGATTGTTAGGAGTTTGGTCATGGTACAAATATCTTGTAGAGATGGTGATGGAAGTAAGGTTCCCCAACCAAGGGTGATATGGGTTGCTATGTGCCAAGGAAAATGCCATCGACGATTGTGATGGAAAACATCTATTCTACCTGCTGAAATTTGAAATGTGCTTTATACAATTACCAAATAAATAAAGAATAATTGGGTTGAAAGTACATGTATAGAAACGAGTTCCCCAATGAGGTATGGCTTGGCCTCGTGGGGCGCAAGTAGGGAATGCAATTAATGAAGGGTGGGGGCCCCATGGGTGTGCTTCTATACCAGGTAGATGGATGGAGGATGAAATTGTAGATGGACAATTGATGTTGGATGATATGGAGGGTTAATGATAATGTGAAGGTGCATTTAATGTAACCAGAAACGTGATGTGGGAGTCCATAATGGGGTGTTTAGCATGATGATGAGGAAGAAGTATGAGCTTCTTACTCTTGGGTGTAACACTGCTAGGAATCCAAATCTTGATAGATAGAACAACATAAGTGTCAATATGCCAAGGGGTAAATATATGTGGGACAACTCATGGAGGTGAGAATGATACCGATTGATAGTATTTGAATGCAATGGAGGTGATGGTACCACAAAGTCGGGTGTAAGGCTCCTAAGAGTAAATGTTCGAGGTGTATGACTGGGATATGCAATTGTTTGCAGGGGGTGTGAGTGTATGCCAGTTTTGAATATATACATGAAGGGGACATATGTTGGCCAAGATTGAAGGTGTGAAGGAGGTCAAAGATGAGTACCTGCACATACAAAAACGAATACCCACCATGAAACATATCTGAAGATGAAGCACACATGACAATTATTTGAGAATTATATTGTAAGGATGATTTGTACATGTGCCCGAGGTGTGAAGGGGCACCTGTGGTTGGAGAATGAAATGAGTGGTTGATGGTACCATTGTGAATATGACTAGGTTAGGATCTTGGTGGTGCGAACGGTGTGGAAAATAGAGCTTGTGTGCTTCAGAACGAAGGTGAGGAATTTTTGCGTAGGGGGCATATAAATAGGGGTGGGGCCCACAATGCCACATCATTTGTACTTGTTGATGTGGAGGTCTTCTTGTGGTGTTGTTATATTATTTTTAGTGGCACGAGAGCTTGCAGACCTGGATTCAACATATAGGAGAGTTAGGTAAGCCGTCAAAACATCCATTATAGGTTAGGTGTTTTTTGGGTGAGGTTGGGGGCCATAGGGTCAATTTTATGACTGGGTAGAGAAGGTCATGTGAGAGAAATCATGGTTATGATGCACATGAGCATGGGTTTTATGGATACAATCGCACACGGGGTGGGTGGTTGTGCCAATATTGAGCACACACATGTGCATGGAGATTGGGGTTTCACCTACGCGGTTGTTGGCACAAAAGTGATCAGACGAGGGTCCTCTTCAAGTTACCAAAAAAAGTTACCGATGTAGTCTAGTGCACTGTCATTTTCATCTTCTCGAGAGGGAATAAGTCTCACCTGAAGTGAAACCGAGACGAGTAGAAGAGGGAAGGGTAAGGAGAATACTTAAACAAATCTCTGAAATGTCAAAATTCATATTATTCATGCTTAATATAGTTTAAACTTGTTGCAGTTCTAAAAAATTCCTAACTGAGAATAGAGAAATAGAGTTGCGTCAACATTCACATGAAATCTATAACCATTTAAGCATATTATACATAAAAGATAACACATCGTAACATTCCATAGAATCAGAAGGCTAAATACGCAAGATATTTTCAAAATATTTGGGTCTCCCACTGTATTATCATATAACAGGTCTCTTCTCAGAATATATGATTAGCTTGAGTCACATATACAATTCTTCATGCCAAAGATAATTAGCAAGAGATTCTACACTACTGTGAGACAAAGTTATCTCAGTCCCTTTCTCTTTTCAACATTACAGTACTACATGACTCTTTTACATCATTAGTCTGATTCTTGACCCAGATCTCGGGACTTATCTAAGCTAACAACAATAGAAAGTCGAACTAGACTCAGACTTGGATTTGACCTTTCCCAACCTATCTAATCTTAACCAAACTCAACAACAACAACAAAAACCATAATAAAAATGATAATACCCCTTTTTAGAATCATATTGATCCCATATTTATAATCTGATCCAGGCTTGTTAGTTGAGAACCAGAGAGTTCTCTCTTCTTCTTGATTCAGTTGCAACCTCTTTCTCCAAAACTAGTGTTGCGCTTGTTGGATTACTAAGAGGGGGGGTGAATCAGTAATAGCGTAATTATAAACCTTTTTATCCAAGTGTTATGTCAATGTAAAATTATTATCCAATAATGAGCAATAAGAAATAAACAATCACACACATACACAATACACTAGTGTTTTACGTGGAAACCCAAATCGGGAGAAAACCATGGAATGCTTTTTATTATATGACTTGAAGAATTACATTCATTGGAAGCACCGACTTCCTTTGTTTTCTAGCTGCAACTAGAAGGAGGCTCCAACCTCCTAGTTTCTTAGGATACAACCTGAGGGAATCTCCAACTCCTCAATTTTCTGGCTACAACCAGAAGGAGGCTACAACCCCCTATGTTCTCCGGCTACAACTGGAAGGTGGCTACTATTAACTCCCCAAATAAACTTGTCGATTTATTTGTTTTCCTTTAGGTGGTAGGTTGTCACTTCAAATTATTTTTGAGTTTATTTGGATGCAAGCTTAGGTTTCTGCTTTTGTCCTAGAAATAAATAAGATCCATGAAGTCTTCTTTTTGTAAATTGGCCTAACTCACTTTCAGCAGCTAACCAACGTCCGAGAGATTCATTGTGCACTGTAGAAAGCGCCCACTTTCAACAGCTAAGGACATCGTTTCATCAGTTAAGGCGCTGTGGAAAGTGACAAAGTGTAAAAAGTCCGACAGTCAGTCCGCACGTGGCGCGCTAAAGGAAGTACCCACTTTCCGTGGCTAAGGAATATTTTCAAGTGATATAGCACGCTGTCGAAAGTAATCACTTTCCGCAGCTAAGGCAAGTTTTCTATAAAATGGTGCGTTGTGGAAAGTACATACTTTCCGCAGCTAACAGGGTTTTTCAAAGGAGTCGTGTGCTGGTGAAAGTAGCAAGCGAGCGTGGTGGCAAAGGCGTTCTCCATGCATCGTTGCTACATGAAGCGAGAATCACGTGATCATTATCCACGTACGAAGGAAATGATGAGGTGATCACTCCCACATCAGAGCAAATCCAAGACATGCGCTGGTGGGAGTGGGCGATCTTAGAAATTCAAGCATTGTGTCAGGACATGACGGTAATTCAAAATCGTTCCAGAACCCACACTCAACTCTCATCACACCCGAAATGGCAAATTGTGTTCGACGACGTAGGTAAAGAGGAGGTACCATCAGTCCGACGCCATCAAATCAGGCAGAGTTGGCATATCATAGGTTATTTCAAAAATACAGTCGAGGTTTTCATTTGATCCGACACAGAGTCGAAGCCGGGACTGCTTTCAGCAGCGCAGAACCTCGGTTTGACTAAAGAGGTTACAAGAATTACAGTGGTCAAGTGCCGGAGCTGCAGAATGGTAAAAAAACGCGGCGGCATGTTACTCAAACGAGAATTGGATAATTTATCCTTTCTGTAATCACATCCCGAGGTCCAGAGGTACTTTTCAAACGTGGGATGTATGGAATTTGCAGAAAGATTGCAAAATGGGTGTCACCAAGCCACGGCTGAAGCCTTCGCCAAGACATTCGATGGCAACAGAGCTCGGGTTGGCTCTGTGGAAATCAAAGTAGATGAGGAGCTCATTGCAGCAGCTACAGGATTGCCGACAACTGGTCAAATATGGTTCAAAACCACCACTCCTAAAAACCAGGATTTCAGGTTCTATCTGAAAGATGGGTACAAGCACAAAGCGTGGAGTAAAGGTATGCTCGTTTCATATTTGGATGAAGAGTGGCAGCATTTATTCAAAGGCATTCAACTATACATTACCTCAAA
>SNQJ01S0097625.1:110237-133223 GCA_010110895.2 Picea sitchensis | reverse complement strand
ATTTTTTTAAAATACATATTTTATTTAATATTCTAGATTGTCCAATGTAGAGATCTATTATCTTGAGTAGGAATATCCTAGAGGTTAAATATGTCCATTGAATAATCTTGGGATTTGTTGTCTTGTCCAGGTTTGTCCTGATGGAAAAACTATTGAGCATGAAGCAACTCATGGAACTGTAACTCAGAGGTGAAACTAGCACAAATAAGGGGTTTGGTCTAGAAGTTTTAATTATATATGATGCATCATTATTTTGAAGGGTGTATTTTTTTTGTATAATCTCCAAAGTAATGTTTCATAAATCACATAGTTATATAATTTCTTAATTAGCTATTGAAGGTTAGACCATATTTAGTGATTAGCTAGTTTTCAATTGTATATGTTGGCCATATGTTGAAATTGCAAAGCTTATTCTATTATATGGTCTAGTTATAGAATTTTCCTTGTTTCTCCTTTCTTCTTTTAAAACCCTATTTTTTTTTTATTTTTTTTAATAGCGGCCCTGTCCAATGTGCTCAAAGGCTATCAAGTTGTAGCACGCAAATTTCTATTTTCTACACTGAAGTTGAGCTATAAGTGGCATTTGGCTTTTGTAAACAATTTTGTGATTTAATTTTGTGTTGATAAAAATCAATGATTGTTATAATGGTTTATTCTCAAGATTGTTTTGATTCGCCTCGGGGTAAATATATACTTCAGAGTTGGTAGCTATCACAATTTTTGTGTTTGTATATAGAGTATGGTTATGGCCCTTATTTTTATTTATCTTTTAAATCCTCTTATGTTTGGCATTGGCGGTCCCGTCCAAGAGTTTTAATATCGACTCACATAAAAGTGGATTTGGGATCAAAAGGATATCAAGTTGCAGTGCGGCTATTTCTATTTTATACTAAACATTGTTTTGATTCTCTTGGGGCTAAATATGTAATTCCGACAAAATCTGAACTGGCCTCCATTGCAATTTTTTGTACAATTTCTGGGATGTGATATTGTTCCCCATACCCATAAGGATCGATATGTATTTGTTTAAATACTTATAAGTTGTTTAATTAACTATTGAAGGTTAGACAATATTTAGCTATTGAAGTTGTTTAGTGACAATTGAAGTAATTTGTTCATTGTTGTATGCAGGTTTTGAAGCACTTTAAGCCTGAAAGTCCATGGCTGAGACATATACAAGACAAGTGAATTCTACCATAAATCTCCTCTTCTAATTTCTCAGGCGTAAAATCAGAGTGTCCATGGATGAGACCTATACAAGACAAGGGAACTCTCCAACCAAAACCAAGTGATTTTTCGCCTGAGAAATTAGAAGAGTATCTTTCTGAAGAATGTTGCTTGGTATAATAGATTGTTCTTGGAAAAATCTGAATCGTAAGGCATTAACAAGAAGGGTAAGGCATTGATGAGAGTTTGTAGAGTTTAGAGTGATAAAATCTAGTTTTTTTTTTATTAGATTTGTAAGGCATTGACAAGAAGGGTTTTGGCTCTGAAAGCTACACTGTGAAAAAAAGAAGCAGTTCCAATAGATTTCTATGATTTGAGAGTTGAATTTTTATAGGATTTGCATTGGAAGGTTGAGAAAATGAGGCTGGTCAACAAAAACTTCATTGATGATTACTTGTTCTAGACATGAATCCTATCTTGATTACATTCCATTTGAGTCTATTGACATTGCCATAGTTTGGAAGCCTATGTTTGAACCTCTTTGTAAATATAATTTTGTGGTGTTGCATGACTTCTTGGTCTTTGTCATTACATATGGATTGAATGGGAATACCCTATACATGTGCAGGATATACACATTTTAACAAGGTTGTCTATGGAGGGGGAATATGTCTCCCATGGATTTCAAGTTATGAGGAAGCATAGTCGCAATAAGGATGAACCTAGCCTCTATCACAAGTATGGTACATATAGGGGAGGTTTTGGTGCCATCATCTCATTGATTATTAACCTCGAGGGACATTTTGCTTGCTAGTTGATTCCAATCCATCTCATGTGTAAATACACCAGGAATAATTCAACCTGGATGCCCAATTGTCACTAAATTAATATTGTCTTAGAACTAAATTGAAATGGTTTTAGTTATTAATAGATTAAAGTCTTTCAGGCATGTGCTAATCCCACACATAATCCACCTAATTCATTTTTGGCTATCCATTGGTTGCTTTTTTGGGATGTGGAAATGGAATCCGTTGTAGGGAAGATAACTTCATCCATGCCCAATCAAAAAAAATTCTTTCATTGCAATTTGATGCTTGGAAAAGTTGGAAGGACACTAAGAATTTTGCATTCAATCGAAGACCACTTTCAACAAATGGCATGACTAGATGATTAGAGTTACTAAACCCATTTGTGAATCCCATAGGTGCTACAAGTGAATAAATTTCGGTTTGGTATAAACATGGACCCAATACATTTATTCGGCCATGAGGGACTAATGTTGATAGATTCCATGCCATTTCTTTGCCCATTACTTGATAGAATCATCTTTTGATAAATTCCATGCCATTCTTTGCCCCATTTCCAATTGCAACAACCAATCCATCTCTGCCTTTGTTGAAGATTGAGCCAACCGATGATTTTCTCTGGGATCTTGTATAATTTGGCAACCGGAATGGGTTGGAAAATGTTGAAAAACATACATTGCCTTTATAGACGAGAAAAATAATGCCTCGCCTCTTTCAACAATTTTTTTTTAAATATTAGTCACACATCGGTCTTCGACTACTACAAGTCGGACTTCCGATGGGAAACGCTCCCAGCAAAGCATCGAAACAACATGATGCTAATCAGTCATGTCGGCCGGGATAGCGTCAGAATATTTGTCGATAGACCGATGGATGTCGTCGGTAGTTTTTCGGTTGTCCTTTGAAATTAAATTTTTTAAAGGTCGTCGATTAAAATCGGACATTAGAGTCGAGGAATACCGGCGATAGTCCAATCCAAAAAAACATGGAGATTTTCGGCTGTTGAGCCCTCATAAAGCGTGATTGGTGATGTCAAGCGTCAGTACACAAAAAGCGTCGAAAATTACGTCCATTTATGGTAGTGTCATTGCATGTGTTAAAATCATTTTAAATTTAATTTTCAAATTTTCAAATTTGAAAGTAATGTTATATAGGGTAATGTGGAGAAGAGAGTACCTATGAGTGTGCTTGGGAGAGAGATTAGGATTGAGGAGGAAGTGGAGGAAACACCCATACCTAGGAAAGATGCATCCATTCATGATGATTCATAAATGTATCTTCATTGCACATTAGTGAGTTTAATTTGATTTTATGTTGGGTTTTATATAAAAATGTTCAAGCTTATGTTGAATAAATACTATATTTTCTACTTGTTTTCTCAAATTTTTGTTTTCTCAAATTTTAGTTTAGCCTTTCCTATTCAACGATTTGATCAATTATTTTGAAATATATAGAACCACTATATAATCTTATCATTGTCTTAAATGGTACATTCAAATTTATTTAAGTTTAGATCATGATGAAGACCTAGTTTTGAACTTGAACATTTGAATATTAGAGAACAAACTCTATCCCACATCAAAAATAGGAAGTTCTAAGTACGTTGATTGCATTCCTTGATTTCTTGTCAAAAAATGGTGTAGTATGGACATTTTTCTTTTCTGCATACAACGAAGTGAATTCCTTCTTCTTGGTATTGCCAAACTTTTAAATAAATTGGTTACTAACCACAAAACCAACATTGAAGTAGATTTAGAAGTAAGTTATGCATATATATATGTGACCTAGCTCACACATACTTTATATGTGAGATAGATCACACATATTGTATATGTGACCTAGCTCACACATAATTTCAAAAAGCATTTGATTATATGTAATGTGAATACATCCCAAAGATGAAAAATTTAAATGGTTTTTGAAGAATGACTTAATATATATATGTGCAAATTTTTTGTTTTTCTTCATGTACATGAAAGATTGTATGAGAACATATATTCCGCAGTAGAAAGGAGACAAGTATTTTTTTGGAAGAATGGTTTTAAAATGGAGATTTGTTAACTTTCATAGATATAAATAATTTCTTGAAGAATGGATTAATATGGAGATTTATGAGTCCTTTAATTTGAAAGTCGATTATGGAATTTGATTATATGACCAGCAGTAAAAAAGGAAAGTATTTTACTCTTTGAGAGATTATTATTTTCTTTATTTGGTAAGTAAATAAGATCAAATATCAAGATCACACAGGATGGAAATTTCTGAAGGATTTGGGACTTTATTGTTATTGGATAAATGGAGTAAATCACCGGACATAAACTATTCTCCCTAGATCTACCTGGATCAGAACAAAAAGATGAGACATGATGCTTTCCCTAAATTACAATCATTGAATTTACTACCAAAGAAGGAATCGATGACATACCTATGAGTGTCTCTTCCTTATTTCTTTGTTGTTCCTCTTTTGCTTCGGTGCTCTTGTGACACTGATCCTGCAGTAAGGCACACACCAACCAAAGTGAAAGTAGTAAGTATTCAGCGACAACCTATGCATATGATCAAAGTGTGCAATGAAATAAAGAATAATTCTATGGGAAAAGAAACATGCCATATTATATATTAATAATAGGAAGAGAGATTACAATCATATGCCTTGATGTTGTAAGGTTCCTTCCAATAGTTCCTTAGCTTCCCACACTTCTTTCTCCAAGGATTATGAGACCATGGATCGATAGCTACTCACAATATATCTTAACAAAGCAAAGTTCAAAGCCACTCTAATCAAGCTATTAATTCCAAGCCAAATCCCACTTCAATCTCCAAAATCAAAAGCTCCAAATCTAAAATATAACTTTCTCCATGAGGCTCCTCTCCTTTTATAAGTTGAAGGATAAGGTGAAGTTGGGATGATCCCACTAAATCTTGAAAGTTAGATCGAGCCATTCGGAGGCCACCTCTCCCATAGAAGCTTCTACTAGAAGCATCGAGAAAATGATTATTTTTTCCCACGTACGAAGGCCACCACGACTTGGCTATAGTGCAACCTGCATAAATTTTTCACCCTAGCTATAGTGCATCCTGCTGAAATCAAGTATTTTTTCACCCTAGCTATGGTGCAGCCCTCAGAAATCCTCCAAAATAAGGTTTTTCTGAGGAGAGGAGCACAACTTCTTAGGAAAAGTTCTTCAACCCTTCTTTCTTCAAAATTGATTACTCTCGAGAAGGAAAAGATAGGTTTACATCATCAACGACCATGAGGGTGGCGAAAATAATGTGTAACAAAGATCCCCAAAGTATGAAGTTAGAGCAGTGATAGCTGATATACTTTGTCGAGTATGTGTAGAGAACAAGGAACAATGGAGTCGGAAACCTAGCAACAAACAAGGAAATATAGTACAATAATATATCATCAGGGGTAGAACATTTCCATACTCATAATACAAATGACTCCAAACATAAATTCCAACATGTGAAGATCCATGTCACGCAAGACAGATCATGGAAACCAAACATACATTGTGGATCCATCATTATGACTCAAATCTGAACATAGCCACCAAAATACACTATGGATCTATGTGTTAAAGACTCAGAATTTGAACATATTACGAGACATACAATGTGGATCTATCGCAGCAGTACAAAGCTGGAATATACTCCAATGCAATCTGAATCTATTAGAAAAGATTAGGGTCTTCATCTCCACCACTTTATGGTATGAATCTTAACCATGTGAATACATATGTTGAATTGGTTTATGGTAGAAACCACTTAATTACTGGTCATTAGTGAATATAGTTAACAGAATGCGAGAAATCACAATTCTAATGTCAATGACTCCCAAGGTACACTAGTACAATCCAGAATGTGAATTAATGATATGAAGTTGAACACTCGACGAAAATCTCCCAATCAGGGTCAATAAGCTGAAAACCTATTGTCAAAATCAAGAAACCTACCATTGAGGCATGCAGGTTCCAAGGTACCAATTAGTTTCTAAGTCTAATTCCTAGATAGTGAGTTGAAATCGACAGGAAAAAACTTCGTCACAAGAGGACCAATGTATCCCCCATCAATGACACAAAACAAGTAACAAGATTTGATGTAGATCAGAGTGACAAGTGATTCAGGACCGACTCAAGAATGATTGACATAATAGAAGGCTTAAGGGCTACAGAAATTAGAAGCGTAATGAGATTCGAGTTAAACTTCTCTTTTGAACATATGACGACCACGACAATTGTCTTGGAAAATCTTGGTGACTCAACAATAGGGATCATGGACCAATTTGTAATCTTACAGGAGTATGATCAAGAGGAGACGAGCAGTTTTTCCAACCTAGACACAAAGAAAGTGAAATGGTGTCATGTTAAAAAATGACTCTTCCATAGAATGCATGTTTTGGGTACATTTGTTTCCCAATTTTTTCCCCGGCATTTGTGCGTATCTCTTTATTTTTACACAATCTTAGGGAGGATAACATATGGTTGATATGTAAGATCATCCTTCGGATGGGTCCTCGGAGTATGTTTAATGAACCATAGGAAGGATTGGTTCGGTCCTATATGGGCCTTCGATGTTTGTTTAACAAGTCAAAATATAGAAAACTCGAATGTTTTTCAATATTATAGAGTTAGAAAAAACACTCAAAGAACTCTCTGGAATCCTTTTGTAAACTAATTTATAAGGCTGAAAAAGAAATAAACTATCATTCAATAAACATTTTCTTCAAAATACTTTAATGAGCATGAAAGAACAAAGATTAAACAATCTTTTTCTGTTTAGAATACGAAAAGGAAATAGCTTAAAGGGAACTCTAGTGGTTTCCTTTTTTTGTATAACCTTTGTGAGTCTGAAAAGTGATAAAAGTATATAGATTATAAATACTCACATATTTACAAACATGAAAAAGAACCAAAGACTAAAGCTCGGTAACTTATTCTCATGTAATTAAGAGCATGAGAAAGAACAAAAACAAAGCTCAATTTGTTTTCATTTTCATAAACTTCCGTCAAGGCAAAACTATGCTTGGGATAGATTTTATTTTACACGGCAAAAACTAAACAAAACTATCTTGCATGGTTTTATTTTTACACAAGCTTGAACCATATAAAGAGCTTATGCTTGAACTTCCAACACACATAACAGGGGATGAGGTTGGTAATGACTCAGTTTAAGAAACTAGCGATATAACCGGCCTTGAACACCCGAGGAAATTTGAAAGCTTATTGCCCCAAGCTTTCCTTTAGTCAGCTGCGAGGTGATGGAGTAAAACTTCAAATACAGATGAAGGACTTGACTCAAACGAGCGAGAGGGTGGTTGGGTCAGGACATATTTCATTTTTAATGAGCTTGACATAGAAACAGAACTATGCTTGTAGGCTCTATTTCATTTTTTTAACAAGGTTGATATAGAGATGCAAAAACTATCCTCTGGTGGTTTCATTTTTTAATGATATTGAAATCAAAAAGCCATGCTCATAGCTGGTTCACTTTTTCTTGAGCCCAAATCAAGCCTATGCTCAAGCTTTGTTTCGTTTTTAATGAGCTTGAAATTAAGAAAATCATGCTTGACAATCTTTTCTATCATGGCTTCCAAGAGGAAGGTGCTTCTGGAAGGACACCATGTCAAGGGAAAAACAGTCATGGCTTCCAAGACATCTTCACTTTATGGAAAAAACACACTCTGGAAGGAAACCAAGTCGAGGGTCACAATAGGAGTAAAGGAGATCCAAATCTAAAGACCCCCATCGAGAAGAGATAACCATGCCAATACGGAACTAGGTCATCTAGAGAAGATGATGTCATGGGAGACAATGCCACATAATTAACATGTGGTGGTGGAGATACCTTCTGCATATAAGAAACATTTAGAGAGGAAATCCAGTCAGGGTCAACGAATGAAATTTGATCAACAATTACAACTCATCCATCATGAGGGAAAAATATCTTGTGAAAAAGGTAGACTGTCTTTCATGGCATAAAATAATCTCACCCAAGAGTAAAGAAAAATCCAAGGGGTCTTCGGGCTACCATGACATCAATAAAGACATTTTCCCTCCCAAAAGTTATAGGAAATCGATGAAGGGTCCCTAAAGGTTAACTAATTTTTCTGTTGAAAGCTAACAGATTATACGTAACCATTGCAATTGGAGGACAACCCAAATATTTCCAAGATAAAGAGGACAAAATGCTAATGGAATCACCTTCATCTATCAGCATCAGAAATGTACCAACCACAAGATTTCATTGTAATATGGAAATGAATGTAGAGGGAAGATGAGGTCAGTTAGCACACCCAATTAAAACAAATGGCCTCATTATTTGGAGGGATTTCCATGGGAGAAGGAGGAATACCCCTGGCATGGTAAATTGTATCAACAAGAAAAACATAGAAAGTATCGGGTTTACTCTCGGCGGAAGTAGGATGTTGATAGTGAGATGGGATCGACCATGAGTTTGCATTCTCCAAAGGGAAGAGCAGGGGTGACACTTGGGAAAATGATCGACACGCTTGTCTTTCCTCTCTAGCAGGAAGTGAGATCGACAAGGAGTGGGATTAGATCGACCACTTGGTCTCCTAGTTCAACCAAGGGCGTGACCATATTGACTGCATGATCAACGGTGACCGATGAAGGGGACGGATTGATCATTCCATCAACTACAGGTGGAGTGAGAGAAAGCTTGTGATAAGAATTTGGGAGCTGAGGCTCACGAAGTATTCATGTCTTCTTGGTAATTTCAAGGATTCTTCCATGAGGAAGAAATATGAGTTATATGATGCCATTCGCATAACATACATGGGAACATGACTCTACTTTACTTCTTCTAATATATAAGTGACTAGTCATTGGGAAATTATCAACATGTTTTTCGGCTGATGACATGGGTTAGCGAGGATGTGTAGACCATGCTTCTATAACCTTGTATAGGCCAGGGCAATGGTGTAGTATGGACATTTATGTTTTATACATACAACGAAGTGAATTCCTTCTTTTAGGGGTATTGTCAAACTCTTAACTAAATTGGTTACTAACCACAAAAACCAACATTCAAGAAGATTTGAATAAGTTGTGCATATTGTATATGTGAGCTCACACATATTGTATATGTAAGATAGCTCACACATATTGTATATGTGGGCTAGCTCATACATAATTTCAAGAGCATTTGATTATATGTAATATAGATACATCCCAAAGATGAAAGATTTAAATGGTTTTTGAAGAATGACTTAATATATGTGAACAATTGTGTTTTCTTCATGTACATGAAATATTGTATGAGAACATATATTCCACCTGAGAAAGGAGATAAGTTTTTTCTGGAAGAATGGTTTTTAAAAATGGAGATTTGTTAACTTTCATAGATATAAATAATTTTTTGGAAGAATGGCTTAATGTAAAAGAGTTATGAGTCCTTTAATTTTGAAAATTCGATTATGGGGTGATTATATGACCACTATAGAGGAGGAGAGAAGTATTTTACTATTGAGAAGATTAGTATTTTATTTTTGAGTAAATAAGATCAAATAAGATCACTTGGGATGATAATTTCACTGAAGGATTTGGGACTTTATCCCACAAGAAGATAAGTATTTCATTGGAAGAATGACTTAATGTAAGGAATTTGTGAACTTTCTTCATACACGGTTCTATATTTATTTTCAAATTAATATCTAACTCTGAACATAGTTTTTTTTTACCAAGAACACAAAATTTAAAGAGAAAATTGTGTTAAGATTTTAGATAAGATCTTACAAATAGTTTAAATCATTTATGCTTAATGTGAAGAGTAACTATTTTGAAAGTTTTGGAACTTCATGATGTAAGGGAAATCTTAAATCACATTATAGCGTGGTTGGTATGTTATTATTTCTTATTGTTTTATTTTTGTTTGGTTAAACTATATATGCTAATATGTATTATTTGTTTTGTTCTTGTTTTTATTGTTACAGATGTTTAAATTATATTTGGTGGAAAATATGTTTTACATTATATTTAGTGGAAATGAGTATGATGAGACTTAACTCTTTTGGTATGTATGTCAGTTTTGTTTTAATCACAACTTGTTTATTTATCTAAATCTAAAATGGTACATGTATGCATTTTATTTTAATTTGTACATAATTTACATTGTAAATTTTTAATTTTTTTGAATTTTTGTTTTATTTTGCATGTTTTGAATTGTAATTTTTTATTTTTTGAATTATGTTTTTGCCGGTTTCAATTGCAGAGTATGAAGTGATATATCTTAAAAGCTGATGGCTTCTAGAGTCCTTAATTTTGGAGTTAAATGTCTTGGTTTTTGTTATCATCCTAAAATGGTTGTGGAACCTATGTGTTGGCAGTGTAACTATTCAAAATTTTAATATATATATATATATATATATATATATATATATATATATATATATAGATTCAAAATATCAATTTATTGTCTCATATTTGATTTCTCATATATATCAATTTATTGTCTCATATTTGATTTCTCATATATTGTTTATATGATACTATTAATTTATGTTAGTTTCTCAAAACATCAATTTATTGTCTCAAATTTGATTTCTCAAAATCTTAATTTATTCAAGAAAATGTGAAATAAAAGTTATAGTTTTTCACTTATAATTTAAATTTTGTTTGATTTGGAAATATGGTTGAAAATCGTTAAAACAAGTCATCACACGGGCTATATTTTCTTTCACGCCACTACTATTTTATAGGATTTGTTCAATGAAAGTTACACTATGAAGCTTATAAGACTTTGTTCGTATTTTAGTAATATTTCTTTTCTAATTTAAGCTAGCTATAACATAAATATGGTTTTAATATTCTAACTTCTATCTTTATAGGACATTAATTTTTTGTTTTTTCCATTTCTTCATTGCAACACAATTTATGTTCCATAAATGGTAGGATTGTGGTGTTTCCATTTCACCAATAGAGATCTCTATGAAATTAAAATGATGAGAGTCTCTATCTTTACTATGTCAATGTTGAAATAAAATTGCTTTGTTGATAATCTGTTAATCACCAATACTAATTTAACAATATCTTTGTTTTCGTTTGGTTAAAGACTTGTCTTGATATATTGTGGTGGTCTGACCAATGCTCAAAGGTGTTTTCACTAAGTTGATGGAAAAAAAGTGGCAAAGTTGTTAGTTTTGAGCTAATGTTTTGTATATTATCCTTCTTACAATGCATTAAATTAAGCATCAAACTCTTAAATACTTTCCTACTATGTATTAATTTAAATTCTTCATTTTATGTTATGGGTTATCAAAATTCAACATAATCATGTGTACGAAAGAACTGAGAAAATTAGTGTAACAATGAGTTTGAAGACACAGAAAGAAAGAATCACTTGAACAAATGGAAGAATGAATAAATCCACTATAAATATTACAAAGTAAGAGAGACATGGTCTCACATTTACATCAACATTTTAATGAAAGGTTTTATCATACCAACAACTATGAGAAAACTACAAAGATGATAAGAATAACTAAGAAAAACACAAGAAGAGATATTGAGATAACTCATGTAATATATATATATATATATATAATCATTATATTTCATTACATTTTTTCACCTTTATCATCACTAAACATGAATACTTTATCACTATTCACCATCTTAGTCATGTAAATATTTTGTCTTGTCTTGATTTTACTTGCACTATGTATATTTATATAAAATATTGAATGAAATAATTTCAATATACTATTTTCTTGATTTCAAAACAAGTCATCAATTTTCATAGTTTCTTATGAAATTTGACAATGAAATATTCAAGAAAATGTGAAATAAAAATTAAATTGTATAGTTCATCAAATTTTATATTTTCTTATGAAATTTCACAATGAAATATTCAAGAAAATGTGAAATAAAAATTACAGTTTCTCACTTATAATTTAAATGTTGTTTGATTTGGAAATATGGATGAAAATAGTCAAAACAGGTCATCAAAATATATTGTTTCTTATGAAACTTTAAAATAAAATGACAATCCAACAATGAAAATAGTCAAAACAAGTCATCAAATTTAATATAAGTAAGCGATCTTCATTAAAATTTATATTGATATTAAAATTTATCAAAATTTAAAGTTTTTCTAAGACATCAATAGTCCCTTATAATGACATGGAAATGGGTCCTAGTTTTGATATGAAGCTATCCTCTTCATATGAAAAAACATTGAACAATCAAATTGCAAATAATGAACGCATTTATCGTATATGTAGTAAATTGGTTACATGTATTAAAGGATTTGTGTATACGATTTGGATATTTTGTAGTATTAAAGTATAATCATCCAAAGTATAGGTTAATTTAGGTTCCCTAGATACAATTTATAGGTTCTTCCCTGAAATTGTGAATAAGGTTTGGTAAACTTTATAATTCATCAAAAGTACAACTTTTCGTAATTGAATGGACCATGAAAGTAAACTAAATTGGAAATGATTCTAGAATCCTAGATATTCATAAATACATGTACCTTCAATGCAAAATAAAAAATTCTAGAATGTACATGTCACTTATTTAAAGAAATCATAATGGTATTTCATCTTCAATTATTCGTTCATGATCGACTTTGGACATTTTCCATTTTCTAACTTTTGTTTTTATTTATTTATTGAACTTCTATTAACTTTATGCGTGTTGCACATACCAAATGACTATATTGACAACTTGTAACATCTTGTTGGTAGTCTTGAAAGTGAACATGAGTATCGGTTTGATGGGTTTCTCAAAAAAAAAATCCTTTCAATACAATGGATCCTTTTTCATATATAAAACTGTTATCATCAAAATGTTCTAATAACCTCATCTTTTGTTTTATACATCGCATCAAATAATATTTCACATTTTCATTGATGTCTACAGGTGAAACCATGGCAAAGACATCTCTTGCAAATAATTGGATATATTGTAAAACAAATAGTTTGTGTTAGATTATCACACAAGTACATCTACAATTTATTTGAAAAACATTAAACATAAAAACTACCTTGTCTAACAAGATCATAAACTCTATCATCATCAATTGACACTATAGTTTCATTTGATTCCATCTCCTCTAAGATTGCAAGTGGAATTTTCCCTGTTGTATTAAGTTCGATATGTCTCCAAGCTTTAACATATTCTGTATTTTTCGTTTTCGCAAATATCTATGGATTTTGTGTCCTCTATGCAAACTGAACAAAAATAAGACTCATTTCTTCTATCAAATGCAAACACATTTTGATAACATTTTGTTTTAATAACTGAATGTATTTTTTGTGTCTCATGTACTGTACCGACTTCATATGGGATTGATCTATTTACATATTGGATTCCAACGTACCAAAAAACCCTGCACAAGACAAGAACTTTTTAACTTGAAATCTCTCAATAAAATGATTGAAGATTGAATATAAATTTGAACATGTTCAAATAAAAATATCATTTGTACATTTGTAACATCTATATATAGACACACCTGTGCACATCCCTTAACGTATTATTTTCATGGCTTAGATCAATTTTGCACCATTCAACAACTTGATCAACAGATTCAAATCGATTGGCATGAGGGTTCATATGATACCTTGGAAGTGATCATTTTAAACATGTTGCTGCATCGTTATGCTCTCATTTTCCATGAGCGGTCTTAAAATAATTCCAACAATGTGTAATGTTTGATTTTTTATGAAGACAACATAACCAATAGAATGATCGTGAATATTTGAACTAACCCACACAGCCATCTAAGAATATCCAATGTCGGTTGAATCTAATTCTACATTCTTTCAATGAATCATAAAATTTATCAAAATAATGTTGTACATAATGTGTGTCGTGTGAACGATCATCACTTACATAAAAGTGATATTCTTTAATAACATGTCGATTGTCATTGGTGCTTTCTATGTTATCAATACTCCCTTGACCATGTCTATATAGAACATGGAGAAATATCGCGACTTGATCAGAATGATAATATTCACTCTATATTTCTTTTTGTGCAGCGAATGTGTAATTCTCTGAGAAATCAACTACATACACATTTGTCCCTGGTGGAAACATTTCATAGGATTGTTTGAATTGTAGGTCTTGCCATCGATCTCTATGTGAATACTTGGTGTATTTAAAATTTTCTTCCTCAAAATTCCTCAAAACACCTATCACACAGATTTTATCTACTTTGAAATCAATCATTTTGGAAATAACATTTGAAGAATGTTGATCCGTGTTGTTGATATATTCATATCTCTTCCAATTGACTGTTATATTAGAAAATGATTGATCATTCATATAAATAGGATACTTTGATTGAAACTAACTTAGATTTCCATAACGATCACATTTCTTTCCAACAACACATTTGTTTTTGTAAAATAATTCATCACCTTCTCTTTCACATAGAATTTTAGATATAAAAGCATGGAATATGGAAGGAGGAGGTTAACTTGGCCATAAAGTTTTACCAAAACAAATAAAAGTGTGGTAATAAAATTCAAATTCCGCACGATAATGAAAACAACAAGTGTCACGAATAGTGATGGGTCTAAACAACCATGGTTTGTGTTGCACAAATGTATTGATGGAAATTTTAACTTCTTTGTGCTCTTCTTTGAACTTATTGAACAATTCTATTTGTGTCATTGGAAATATATTTTTTAGATGTTCTTCATATTGTTTTCGTGCTATTATTCATTGCAACACATCCCTTGTATGTGGTGAAACACGAGATTCTGTTAACCAACAATTATGGGCCAATTCTTTAACATTTTCTGCAAGTCTAGCTTTGTAGGGTTGTATAGAAATCATTGTCCAACAAGCCAGTTCATCATTTGCATCTATTTGCAATCCAAAATTTTCTATGTTTGTACAATGTTTTTCTTGACGTTCCCTTCGTTTTTTGCATGTGTCGTGTCAAACAATATTTATATTTCTAGATGAAACAACTTTTGTTTGTATCGCTCTACGTGCAACACTAACATCTTTTTTTCGAGATTTTCCAAAAGATTTTAATACACTAGTTATATTGTCAAAGACCTTCTATTTCACCTTTGTATCTTTTGTCGACTTTTGAATACCCAATAATGATGTAGCTTCTTTTAACTTTCTTGACTTTATTAGATAGAGTAAAAGTTGAGCTTGTAATGTTACTGATTCATCTTTGAAAAAAGTATTATTCATATTCTTAGTTCGATATCTTATATAATGCTTAGTTTCTTTCTTTCCAAATTTGTCAGTATCAGCATTTTCTAATATTTCATCATCAATGTTGATAGATTCTCCTGCATATTTCAATTTAAAGTTTATATTAAAAAACAAAACCCGAGCATAAATTCACTAAACTATATACAAGTGTTCATCTTGTATTATCTAAATTTATGTACATACCTATAGGTGATTCGTCTTTTGCTTCAATTTTGGTTTCAATGTCTTCTGCTTCAATTTCGGTTTCAACGTCTTCATTGACATTATGAGACAAATCTATTTTTGTTTTTTTAAAAACATCGAATCATAATTAAAATCAATTATATTAAACAATATTTTAAAATCGAATTCTATAATTTTAATATAGACAATATGTGCATGCATACCTGGTTGGACTTCTTGTTGAAAATATCTATCTACATTATCATCATATATTTCTTCAATATTTTCAAGTTCTCATTTATTTCTCCAATAATGCTCTTTCCTTTGATCGTTATGGTGAGTTTCATCTCGAGTGTGATCAAATTTTCTCTTGTGCAAAATTTTGTTTCCCATGAGTATAGTTATCTGTAAAAGTTATGTTCAACAAAGACTTCACCTTGAAAAAATTCTCAACATTTATCTTTCAACATATAAATTGTCATTCCAATAAAAACTTAAACAAACATCAATTACCTTATTCAACAAAAATGAAAAAGATGATTCAAAACTTTGTTTAGATGCTCCAAAAACCCATCAAATAAGCGATGAATTGTGTTAAATGTGTTCGTTCCAAAGAGTATTTATACGATTTCACGCGAAATGAAATGATACGACTTGTCTTTTCATTTTTTCGGCCGACAAAATTCGCTCAGCCATCTTTCGGTCAAAACAAGGTTTTTTTGGCCGAAAACCTTGGAAACCGTTTAGTTTTGGCGAATTTCATTAGAATTTAGTTTTTCGGCCGAAAGATTATATTTTTGGCCAAAAGATTCTTTCCGCCGAAAACTAGAAATTGGGACTGTATCCAAAAACCAGAGAATTCCCCCAAGCTTACCTGAAATTTTGAGGTTAGAGACTCCTGCAAATACTTAGAATTTGGTTTTGAAAATGACACCAACATTTGCAAAATTGAATCTACTTTCAATTCCTATAAAAAAAAATCATTTTGATTATTTTTATCTAATTTTGTTTAATTTTTTTAAAAAATCACTACATAATATTTTCAGTAGACATTATGATTCAGTGAAATGAAATATCCGTACCTCTAAAAATACACAGTGAAAAATTTAGAAAAAATTATATTCATAATCCTTAAACTGTTCTTTTCAAAAGGGTATGTTTAGATTTTACTTTAAGTAAAAAATAAGATAGATACAAGGTGGGGGGAAACATGTGTTTAAAACCTGCAATGTTTTTCAGCTTGGTCAACTTCAAAAAATTCTAGAAATTATAATATTCATCCGTTAGATTCAAAATTATAATCATAATTAAATAGAGTCTCTGTAGAATGTTGCAGTATATTTCATTTGTTAAAAACAAAAGTTTAATAATAGATACATTTTTGGGTGAAAAAATAACCCATTATCATTTCTTTCATGTTGAAGGAACATATTGTTAAATAATTATCAAATTGACATATCAAAACTTAATAAATAAAAACTGAAAAATAGTCATTAGAAAGCTAACAAAATTCTTTACAATTTTTGTTTTTACTGTAAAGTGAAATTATAAATAAAAACATACTTTTGTATGTCAGAAGTTGAAGAACTTGTGAAAATATAGTTTTTTTTTTCTCATAACACAAGCAAAATAGACACCCATCTTAATGATTTCACCCTTTAGTGTTTTCTCATTATTTCTTTCTATTAAAAGGCCTTTTTGGCCTCTTTGTAATCATATTTTTGCAAATGACTATAGCCGTCAAATATCTCTCTTCAGAAATACGCTTCCACCATTCTAGCTAGCTTGTGGACTTTGCATTTTACAACCTTTTCTGTTCGAGACAGTCATTAATAGAATCTGGGTTTAATTGTATTAGTACGTTTATTTCAATATATCTATGTGTTTCCCTATTATATCTCTTCCTTCATGTCATTCTAAATATAATATGGATCAGATATGTCTCAAATAAGGGTGCAAATACAATCCAAATGCTATATTTTTATTTTTTTAAGATTTATACTCCCAATTGAATATTTCTTCATTGGCATAATTCGCAAATTCTCAATACTGCAACTTTTTGTAGGAATTTAATGGATTAGCAATAAGGGGTGAGTTTCTAGGGTCCTAAGGGCAAGAGAGTTCCAAGTGCTATATCTCTAATATACATGCAGACTCCAATGGTAGTAATCAACTCAATCTCTTAGGACACCAACTAATGAGGTTTGATGGTACCCTTATCCCTGCTACCTAATTATACAGGTACTAGAGTGTAATCATTTTTAGTGTTGTCCTTAGTGCAGTACAAGAACAAGATGGTTGATTGGCTTATCTAAAGCTAGTTTCAGATAGCCTAGGGGACTTTTGATATACGTTAGGATAAGTGAAAGATAAATTATATATACAAGTTCTTTATAATGTGGTACTAGTCAGAGGAGTGCCAATAGTGGTTACAAGGGTGTCAAACTTCACATAACATATATTTACCCACTAAGTGATAGATCACTGTGTTATTTGTAAATGTCACAAAATGTTTCTATCCTAAATAAAAATTCTCTAAAATATTGGCTCAAGAAAGTGCTATGATACCACTTGTGGTGTTCTTTACTACAAAATTGGAAGATTCAAAGAAAGAATAATAGAATATACCCATATTTGTTGCAAAAATGACATATTGTAATAGCAATAGGAAATAAAAGAATCCAAATACCACAAATTGTTATACCTTTATTAATGAAATAAATTTTCACTCACCTCTTCGAGGGGGAAACCTTCAAATCATTAGAGATCTAATTACATTATACTTCACAAGACATCTCGTTACACTAATTATGCTTCTTTATATAGTTTTATCTACCTCCTAGAAACATTCTAGAGAACAAAATTTATAGTAGGTGTAACCTTCTAGTAAGCCTTCCTACAATTATTTCTTTCACATTATATCTACTACATGGACCTTATTTACTAGAGATGACCTCAATACATAACAACCTATCTATCTAATAAAATGGGTTAGATTAGTACCGAAAAAAACAAACTTATTGTTCTTGGGTTATTTTCATATGTAGCTAATCTTCCAAGGAAATTCATGACACTTTACCTAAATGTTCCCTTGAGTGAAAAATACAAAACATGCATTATAATGGCATGGTACTAGATGTAGCACATGAGTTTCATTATGACCTTGGTCCCTGTGTAGTCATCGAAGTTGGTGTGAGAGGTTTGACCCGAGGATCCAAATCCAATGCTTTAACAGTAAGTTAAATTTCCTTATCCAAAATTATTTCTTTGACAAACTTGTATGGTTCAAGACTCGTGCAGAAGGGAAATGTTGGCACTTTCCTATTCAGATAAATTTAATGGAGTATATGGCTCACCAAACTGAGTCACTATTCTAAATTTATTTCTAGATATAGCTCATATTCCTAAAGAATTCAAGATGCTTCACCTAAATGGTCCCTAGGGTAAAAAATGCAAATCATGTCTTGAAATGACATCCCTATAGTTGGAGCATCCATTATCCTCTTACAATCATAAAGTTCAAATGCACAAGATCTCAATATTTGACCTCATGATCCAAATACAATGCTTTAACACTAAACCAAATGACATTGGTCAAAATTGTTTCTTGTGAAACCATGTGTGGTCAGGCAATCGTGGAGAAGAGTGTCAATGGAATTTTTCCATTCAGATAAATCCAACAAATTAGATAGCTCATTGAATTGAATCATTGGTCTTGATTTATTCCTAGATGTAGCTCACATTTTCAAATAATTTAGGGCAATTGACCTAAATGATCCATGGGGAAAAATTGAAAACCATGCCTCAAAATGGCATGCCACCAACTACAATATGTGAGTTTCATTGGAACCATTGTCTCCATGCATGCATTCAAGTTGGACACATGAAATATCATTATTTGACCTTAGGATCGAAATAATGTATGGTCATCGAACTTGTCTTTGAATTGTCATGATATCTAAGCTACAACACATTCGTATTTACATGTGTAATAAATTTGTTGGCACAAGGGCAGACCAGGGTTCAACTCTAATAGCGCACCATCAAGCCCTAACTATTGGCCCTTTCGGCAACACATGCGAAGCAGATGCAATCTCACTCGAAGTAGCAATAGGGGGTTGCAGGACATAAGTGTCTACAACCAGAGGAAATGCAAGTGGATTCAAAAGAAAAACAACACACAGAGATCTAGTAATTCTTTACCAAGATTGAACCTACTTTGCACAGTTATATCTCAGATCTAGCAAACTAATGTAATGACAAAATAATATAATACAAAGAATATAGCATCAATCACACATAACAAAAAGATATACGTGGTTCACCCTTTCCCTAGGGCTATGCCCACAAAACTATGTTTCTTGCTATATTATATGAAAACATACAATTCCATCTATGCACTTAGCTTGCAGATATCTCTCTCTGTCTCTTCTTCTCTCCCCTCCCTGCACAACAAGCTCCATGATTGATCTTTTCACCCAGCTGAAGATCTTACAATACAAGAATATTCTCACAACACAATACTCTCCTCATGCACAACAATAATCACTCGACCTCAACAATACAAATTCTCTTCGAACTGGGAACAACCCGATCCTAGGTCCTCTAGACCTTTATTTATACCTTACATGACACATGTTTAGGTGTAAAAACCCTAGATCCCAAAACCCTATGTGTCTAAAACCCTAGGTCAACTTGACCCGCGTTTTCAGGGCTGTCTTTGCTTCTTTCCCATGAGGTGCTGCAAAGCATCCGTTGGTGTATTTTTCTACTTGTTGAGTTGTCCACAATCCATCTTCCTTGTTGATCTATCTTCCTCAATCTTCTCGTTCAATGGCTCATTTTCTCTTACTCCGCTCCTTCTTTTCTGCTTCTTTGACCACTTCGATCCAATCTCAGTCAATGTGTCTTCCACACAGTTTGTACTTTGCCTTTCTTCTTTAATCTTTGCTTTCTTCCATAACCAAGGGCCAATAGAATCCATTCATTTCCAAAGGACAATTCTTAACCATTTGAATTATGCACCTCTTTATGTCAAACTTCAACTAGATGAACCTTCAAATTTTGTAATTCGTTTTTTGAAGGATGCAAATACATGGTATCACCGTCATCGTGTTCATGTCAACATCCCACTATATGAACCTTAATATTTTGCAAAATATTTTCAAGGGAGGAGACACATTATATCATCATCATCATCATGTTCATGTCAATGTATTATAACACGATGCAACTTTATATTTTGTAACTTTTTGAACTATTGGAAGAAATAATATATCATTATCATCATCATAAAATTATGTTGAATTTTCATCATTATCATAAAAAATAAAAAAAACCATCTTCAATGTTACTAAATTGTCAAATATTAAAATGACACACACAATCATCAACCAAATATCGTTATATGTAATATGCACAACATCATTAAAAAAAATCATAGATACTCCATTTCACAATATCTCCAAAATATACAAATATATGAACCAAAATACTATCATTGTCCTTATATTATAAAATGTAACATTTTGTGCATAGTAAAAAAATGACAACTTATGCCCAAATTACAAAATGAAAATTCAATAACCCCTCCTTTCCTCACCATTGGTATATGCCTTAAAAGCTTATATCCCTCTTCCCTATGCTTAATTGAGACTACTTTCATATTGGTGTTAGTTGTGTCTCGACGTGAAACAAGATTTTTAAAAATTAATAAACAAATAATTATTAAAATTACAATTGACTAAAACAAAAACTTATTGCACATGAGTAAGTTTATTTCATGGTGGTGTGCTCCAAGGAAAAGCTATTGATTAAGTATCGTACCGTGAGGCCTATTTGCTAGAGTCTATGCACTATTTGGGAGAGTCTTTGTAATAACAAATTGACTTTTAAATCAATATTTTAAAATGATACAATGGAAGAAAATTTTGATATTACATAAACATCAACTTGTACCCAAAATAATACAAAAGTATAATATGAAAATTCAATGACTCCTCCTTTTATCACCATTTTTATATGCCTTAAAAATATTATCTCCCTCTTCCATATGTTTGATTAAGGCTGCTTGAAGATTGGTGTTCATTTCTGGTGTCCAAACATAAAACAATACAAGTTTTAAACATTTTAAAAAGTAACAAACACATAATTATTAAAATTAAAATTCAATAGAACAAAAACTTATTACTAAATTTGTTTCAAGGGTGGTGGGTAAAGGTTATCTCCTTTCGTCACCATTGTTATATGCCTTAAAAAGATTATCTCCCTTTTCCATATGCTTGATTGAGGCTGCTTGAAGATTGGTATTCATTTCTGCTTTCTAGACATAAAACAATAAAGTTTTAAACATTTTAAAAATTATGAAAATTAAAATTCAATACAACAAAAACTTATACCACATGAGTAAGTTGAGTAAGTTTTTTTCATCGATGGTGTTCTACCCAGGTATATCTATTGGTTAAGAGTAAGTTTTTATGAAAATTAAAATTCAATACAACAAAAACTTATACCACATGAGTAAGTTGAGTAAGTTTTTTTCATCGATGGTGTTCTACCCAGGTATATCTATTGGTTAAGAGTAAGTTTGTTTCATGGATGGTGTCCTATCTATGTAAAGCTATTGGTTAAACATCCTACCCTGAGGCCCGTTTGTTAGAATCTATCCAATAAAAACTGCAAACACATGTCGGTTGAACATTTAAAATATTTTTAAAACAATATTTGAAAATGATACAGTGGAAGTAATCTACAAGGACCGGACATTTTGTTTCGATGCAAGAAATGCATGTACTTGAGATATCAACCGCTCTAGCATGCCCATATTTGTGCGCATAGGCTGTGGAAACTTCAATGAAATCAAAGAAGGGTTTTCCCTCAGAGCCATCCACTGTGAAAGCTTGGCGCAATTTGTCCAAACTTTTTGACACCAAGTCCAAGTAATACAGCGTCCCCCGCCTAACACCACAACCAATCATTTGCCTCGTTCGGATGTCCTTAAACACACAAATATCAGGCCAAAAAATTACAACACAAACTAAGGCAGTGGTTATTTGGGAAACAGACAATAGGTGATAATCCAAATATGGAACAACTAAAACAAAATCTAGATTCAAAGTATCAGTGAGAGGCAAGGTTTTTTCTCCAATAACTGGCGCTGAAGAACTGTTGGCAGTGGAAACAAATTTTTGTGAGGACGGTTTAAGGGGTGAGACCTGTTTAGAATCAAATGCCATATGATCTGTAGCACCGGAATCAATTATCCATGCACTATTAGAAAAAAAGTGTAGACATATTTAAAACCTTACCACCATTACCTGTCGCTGTTGCTAATGCCGAGATCTGTCCCGCAACATCATCCTCTTTCCTTGTTTCAACAACTGCAACATTGGAGGGGTTTTTGGAATTCCTCTTCCGTGAATCACGACTATGATCCCACCAGTCTGGACACCCCACAAGTTCAAAGCAGTGACTTTTGGTATGAACAGTTTGATGGCAATGAGTGCATTTGTAGGAGGATTTATTGGCACCAATAGTGGTCTTTGGATGGTTGGGCCTTGTTTGGTTATGTTGGTTTTGAGGAGGCCGGTTCTGATTAGACCGGTTTCAAGTCACCATGGCTGAAGCTTCAGATTTTTCTG
>SNQJ01S0097625.1:82067-93526 GCA_010110895.2 Picea sitchensis | reverse complement strand
ATAAAACATATTTCACATAACTTGTAATGTATGGATGGGAAAAACACATCGACATTAACATTAATAATTTATGAAATAACATAATGAAATTATATTGGATGAATAGCATTCTTGTTGATGCAGAATCATCGCTCCTAAGCCAGTTATGCACCAGCCAACCAACCCACTCAGCGCATTCAAGGAAGAGAGGTGCCAACCCTCTCATATTTTGAATTTGAATTAAGGGCATTTAATATTTGTAAGGCTGTTAGAGCCAAAAGGTTGTGCCTATACATAGGCTTTAGGGTAGGTAGCTTGGAGGGAAGAGCTCGAAGAGCGCCCTCATGTAAAAGATCTTGGATCTTATTTTGAGTTAGGATTGAGTAGAGAAGAGAGATAGGAAAAAAAAAACTCTGCGAGAGTTAGAGTAGAGGAGAGAGGAGAGCCGATATTTTGTTGCAATCCGAGCTCAAACACATTGTAAAAGAGGCATTTTACATTAATACAAAAAGTAGCTTCTTCTGCATGTTATTATGTGTATGGTGAATGTCTTCATGTGTGTATTGATGATATGTTGTAGATGTATGTTCGGTATGCACTTGCAGGAACATATAGGTTCTCCTATCTGTGGGTTGTTTGATTTCAGGTTTGGGGATCTTTGAGGCTTCATGCCAAGAGAGCGTGACAAAACACTGCGGGTTCTGAAAGCTAGTGGATAGAGGGCACTCCCAATTATATGGAATTTTGACAAAGATGCGCCAGGAGGGTGCACTAGCTGAATTCTTAGACTCAGGGAAGAATCCTCAAGGTTGTTGAACACCTTAGAGGTAGGAATGTGCAGAAAAGAGCACACGACAGAGATAAATTATGAGGAATTTTGTGAGAGCTCTGCCAGGAGGGAATTTGAGCAGGTGCATAGAAAGCACAGAGAGAAGACATAATCACTAAAGGATTATGTGGAAGCTCTATTAGGAGGGCATTGAGAAAGTCCAGATAATTCACAGAAGGACTCTGGTTGAGTTCAGAGAGGAAGATAGAACCACTACAGGTTCTGTAGAGCTCTGTCATGGAGGACATCTGAGCAAGTGCATAGAGTGCATTGGAGAAGAAATCTATGTTGAGTTCAGTGAGAAGACAGAGTTAATGAAGACTCTGGGGGGACTCTGCCAGGAGGGCATTGAGTTGGTGCAGGTGTGCACAAAAAGGAATCTTTTGAATTCTAGAACGACAAGAAGTGTCCAAGGAATAGGACCTTCACAGGGTTGTTGAAAACCCTGCAGGCTCAGTAAGGAGTTGCTTGAGCAAGAGACTTCCAAGAGGGCATCAAATTGTCCATCTGAGGGAGAAGGAAAAAGGGTGAAGTCCCTTAGAGTTCTGAGCTATAGACAATCTCAGGACGGATAGCACCTTCATGCATGTAGAGACTCTGCAAGGAGTGTAAGAGTCAGGAATCCTTTCACGAGTTCAAAGTAAGAAAAGTCCAGGAGGGACAGAGACCTATAAGGAGCACAGAGGTCGAATAATCCTTCAAGGATTCAAAGAGGACAAAGATCAGGAGAGAGAGTGCTTTCATGCACAGAGCCCTGCAAGTAATCGCAGAGGATGAAAGAAGACCCTTTGGAGAGTTGAGTTCAACAAAGCTCCAGAGAGAAAGCGTTTATAAAGAATGCCGATAGAAGTCGAAGTCACAAGCTTCGTAGCAACAGGAGAAAAGGCTGAGGTCTTTGATAAGTTGAATTCTTCCAAGGTCCAGAAAGAACATAAGCTCACAAGAGGGAGCACAACTGTCGTCGGATAAGGAGAACCGGAGTTTCGAGATTTTGGTACTTTGGTACTTCAGATATTGGTAGTATGAGAGGACAAGGAATTGGTGTGTCGGGATTCACGAAGTTCCGAAACGTGAATTGCCGAAAGAACAGGAGGAGTATTTTTGGGTCACAAGACAGGATTTCGACATACTGGGGATCAAGATTTCAGAAGTCGTGAGGGCACGAATTCGGGAAACTTGACGGTCAAAGTCCCGAAGTCATGAAATACGACATAAATGAGAGTGAGGTTGTGGTCGCACTGGTATCGGGATTTCAAGATTCGACAATTCAGGGATTCGGCTACAGAGAACCGAGCACTTCGGCAATTGAAACTCCAAAATCATGAAAAGCAAAAAGCTGAGGAAAAGAAACCCTTGGAGGAGAAAGTTGGGGAGTGGCGTTTTGGAGATTTGGGGTTCAGGATCTCGGGAATCCCGAAGGCAAGGAATAGGGACAGTTCGGTGTTGGGAACCCTGAAGTTCTGAAAGAGGCATGTGGTCACGAAGGAAGGTGGTCACATAGGCCATAAATTCACCATTTTGGCATTTCGACATTCGGAGGTTCGAGAAGCAAAGGCTCTCGACAGCAAGACTCGGAGAGTCCCGAAACCCATATTACTTTTCGAGAAAAGATCGAAGGTCATATTCGGTGACCGTGGGAAGGAGAAGCTCACGCCTGGTGTATGTTCACACAGGTGGGGTTTCAGCAGGACCTGTGCATCAAAAATTTGAGGTTCCAATAGGAATCTGGAAGAGCCACTTCGGCTCGGGGGAAGTTATTGAACAATCCTATGAAACGGATTACGGCCCAAGGGTCGGGGTCAGCGACATTTGTGATATCAAAGCCTGACTCTGTTTGTATATTTCAGGCAGAGGGAGTAGAAAGGAAAACACTCTGATGTGCATCAGTTTGGTATCAAAGGCATCTTGCAGAGACAGGCAGGAGAAGGCAGAGTGTTAGAAACTTTGTGGTGATTGTTTGCAGGTAGGCAGTAGTCAAGGAAAATAGTTAGGAAGGTAGTCAGGAGGACTGTAGAAGAGAGGTTGGAAGCACTCAGGATTGTAGAGTGACATCAGTAGGTTTTCCAGGAAGGCAGACATAAGGCAGCGAGATGGCTACTGAAGTCCATGCAAGCGGTGGAAAGAAGAACCACCAGTAGCAGGAAAACACTGCGAGAGACAAAGAACTCATCAAGATCAGAGCGAGGATGGAAATTCTGGCATTACAGATGCAACAAAATACTAGGTCAAGATGGGTATATGAATGGCCCATGAAGACAAAAGAAAAGTGTCCAGTCAAGGAATTGGTGGCCAAAAGACAATAGAGGTTGATAAGAGGATGGCTCAGGCATGTTGAAAGCCTCAAGAATGATGAAGATGAGATGGTTCAGGTATGTGAACCAGAGGCTGGGAGAAATCTTAGTGACATTAAGGATGAACAGAGATCAAATGAAGATCTTAGAGACTGCCATATGTGTAGAGAGGGAAATACAGATTGTTAGATGGGCAATGAGATGGGATCCAAGGATCTCATAGACTGCCAGGAGGGCAGGGCAAGAATCCCATATTGCCAGGTGGGCAAGGGAGAGAAAATGAGGCCATGTGAGAGTCTCATGAACTCAGGAGTGAGTTCAGATCAGAAAGGAATGCTGACAAGTGAATATTCAGGTGGTTTTATAGGCCATGTGAATGAATATGATGACAAGATGAAAACATGCACCATCCAGCAGGAGGATCAGAAGAGCATTCTGACCATTGGAGGATTTGAAATATTCCTGCCACATAGCCCAGTTAAGGCGAGAGCCTGTGTTGTTGATGAAGCAACAGAAGGATAGCCAGATGTGACTATCAGAGCATTGGAGTAGATGTTTGAGGCTACCCAAGTAGAAGAAGAAGAGCATTTCGAGGAATGGCTCAAAATTTTCAGCGAGGAAGCTGAAATGACTACAACACTGAAGTTTGCAGCAAAAAAAACAGAGGAGGAAGAAGACAGCATGGAATTTTCTGATCTATGTGAGGAATTAGAAGCCTTGGAGAAGAGGGTGATGGTGCAAGGCATGCACATCCAATAGACCAGGTTGGAGATAGAGGGAAAATTCTAGTCTTAGGAGCAGCTGGAGGAAGCTGGAGACATGCCAGCAATAGAACTGCCACAGGGAGAAGCTAAACGACAAATCAACCAAGAGGATAAGACTGCAGAGATGAATATTGCAGCAGAGTGGCAAGGTAAGGCCACATGAGATGAAGAAGACAGCATGGGAGATCTAGTTGATCCACCCACTTGCAAAGAGGAATTGCAGTGGAGTAGACTGCAAGGACAGAGCCAACCATTAGAGTAGTTGGACGAGGAGATTGATCAGATCAGGAAGCTGATGTTCAAGTCAGCACAAGAGACTATCAGCAAGGAGAATCTTAGTATAAGGGAGACAATAGAAGCAGCAACAGAGCAATGGGAGCAACAACAATGATAGAGAGATGGAGCAGAAGAACAGATCCAAAGAGTTGTTTGGGATCCAGGAGGATTTAACATCCAGTGTGGAGAGCTCATGAGTGGGAGCTCATGAATTTTCACAGCAGAGGAGTATGATGTAGGAGCATCGCTCCCAAGCCATCTATGTGCCAACCAGCCATCCCGCTCAGTGCATTCAAGGAAGAGAGGTGCTAGCCCTCTCATATTTTGAATTTGAATTAAGGGCATTTAATATTTGTAAGGATGTTAGAGCCAAAATGTCGTTCCTATACGCAAGATTTATATGTAGATAGCTTTTAATGGTTGTAAGGCTGGGATCTAGATCCAATCTAGACTAGACAACCATTTAATTAAGAATTCAATGTAATTGAATAGGGTCGGTAGCTTGGAGGGAAGAGCTCGAAGTGCCCCCTCATGTAAAATATCTTGGATCTTATTTTGACTTAGGATTGAGTAGAGAAGAGAGATAGGAAAAAAAAAAATCTGTGAGAGTTAGAGTAGAGGAGAGAGGAGAGCCGAGATTTTGTTGCAGTCCGAGCTCAAACACATTGTAAAAGAGGCATTTTACATTAATACAAAAAGCAGTTTCTTTTTCATGTTATTCTATGTATCATGAATGTCTTCATGTGTGTATTGATGATATGTTGTAGATGTATGTTAGGTATGCATTTGTAGGAATAGATAGGTTTTGCTATCTGTGAGTTCTTTGATTTCAGGTTTGGGGATCTTTGAGGCTTCATGCCAAGAGGGCATGACAAAACACTGTAGGTTCTGAAAGCTAGTGCATAGAGGGCACTCCCAATTCTGCGGAATTTGGACACAGATACACCAGGAGGGTGTACCAGCTGAAGTCTTAGACTCAGGGGAGAATCCTCAATATTGTTGAACACCTTGGAGGTAGGACTGTGCAGAAAAGAGCATAGGACAGACAAAAATTCTGAGGAATTCTGTGAGAGCTCTGCCAGGAGGGAATTTGAGCAGGTGCATAGAAAGCACAGAGAGAAGAAAAAATCAATGAAGGATTATGTGGAAGCTCTTTCAGGAGGGAATTGAGAAAGTGCAGATAGTGCACAGGAGGACTCTGGCTGAGTTTAGAGAGGAAGACAAAACCACTGCAGGTTCTGTAGAGCTCTGTCATGGAGGACATTTGAGCAAGTGCATAGAGTGCACCGGTGAAGAACTCTATCTTGAGTTCAGTGAGAAGACAGAGTTACTGAAGAATCTATGGGGACTCTACCAGGAGGGCATTGGGTTGGTGTAGGAGTACACAGAAAGGACTCTTTTGAATTATAGAATGGCAAGAAGTGTCCAAGGAACATGACCTTCACAGGGTTGCTGAACACCCTACAGGCTCAGCAAGGAGTTGCTTGAGCAAGAGACTTGCAAGAGGGCATCAAATTATCCATATGAGGGAGAAGGAAAAAGGGTGAAGTCCCTTAGAGGTTTGAGCTGTAGAAAAGCTCAGGACGGATAGCACCTTGACTCTGCAAGGAGTGTAAGAGTCGAGAATCATTTCACGGGTTCAGATTAAGCAAAGTCCAGGAGGGACAGAGACCTGCAAGGAGCACATAGGTCAAAGAATCCTTCGAGGATTCAAAGAGGATAAATCTCAGGAGAGAGGGTACTTTCATGCATAGAGCCCTGCAAGTAATCACAGAGGCTGAAAGAAGACCCTTTGGAGAGTTGAGGTCGACAAAGCTCAGGAGAAAAAGCGTTTACAAAGAACGCCGACAGAAGATAAAGTCACAGTCTTCGTAGAAATAGGAGAAAAGGCTAAGGTCTTTGATAAGTTGAATTCTTCCAAGGTTCAGGAAGAAACAGAATCTCATAAAAGGGAGCATAGCTACCGTCAGATCAAACAAAGATAAGATCTGGACCGTTGAAGTTTCACGTCTAGGAAGCAACAGGAGAGCGTAGTGGAAAAGAGTAGATCTGGGTTGTCTGATCTAGCTCAGAAAATCGATAGCCATTGGATCTGTTGGAAGAAGCATGAGGTTTAAATCCTCGCAGGTAGGGGAGAAGACCCAAAAAAGTCCCAAATTGGTAGACGTATCGGGATTTCGGGTTTCAGAATTTCGAAGGTTTTGAAGACAGCAGACAGGGAGACTAGAGGTCATGGGTTGTGAAGTCCTAAAGGGATCGTGAGCATCTATTCAAAGGACATGTGTCATGAGATCCTCACATCTCAAGGATTCAGGCATTGAAGAGTTGAACGCAAAGGAGTCTTTCAGCTTCACGACTTGTGAAGTCCCAAAACGATCAAGGTCGTCCGTCTGTGGAGGACATGTGGCGAAGATCAGGCAATGACTAGGTAATCCGACACCGAGAGTTTGGAAGAATAAATAATAGTGTCATTGGGGTCATGGAGTCCCGAAGACCGAAAGAATCGGGACCATCAAAGTAGGAGGACATGTGGCAGTGATCAAGACATTGGGGAAATCCCCAAAGGGGATTTTTTCAGTATTTCAGCTACCAGAAGATGCAAGGGTAAGAGTTCGGAATTTCTGACCCATAGAATCCCAAAAATATCCAAGTCATTGGACCAAGGGAGGCTTTGAGCCATCGATCTTTCTCAGGAGAAGGAGAATCGGAGTTTCAGGATTTCGGTACTTCGGTACGTCGGATACCGGGAGTATGAGAGGACAAGGAATTGGTGCTCTGGGATTCACAAAGTTCCAAAACTAAAATTCCCGAAAGCACAGGAGGAGTATTGCCAGGTCACAAGATAGGATTTCGGTATATTGGGGATCGGGATTTCGGAAGTCCCAAGGGCACGAATTCGAGAAAATTGATGGTGAAAGTCCCGAAGTCGCGAAATACGACATAAAGGAGAGTGAGTTTGTGGTCGCATCGGTATCAGGATTTTGGAATTCAGAAATTCAAGGATTCTTCTATAGAGAGATGAGCACATCGGCAATTGATACTCCAAAATCGCAAAATGTGAAAAGCCGGGGAAAAGAAACCCTTGGAGGAGAAAGTTGGGGAGTGGCGTTTCAGAGATTCAGGGTTCAGGATTTCAGGAATCCCGAAGGCAAGGAACAAGGACATTTCGGCATTGGGAACCCCAAAGTTTCGAAAGAGGCATGCAATCATGAGGGAAGGTGGTCACATAGGCCAAAAATTCACCATTTCATCATTTCAACATTCAGAGGTTCGAGAAGCAGAGGCTCTCGACAGCAGGACTCAGAGAGTCCTGAAACCCGAAATTACTTTTTGAGAAAAGAGCGAAGGTCATATTCAGTGACTATGGGAAGGAAAATCTTGTGCCTAGTGTATGTTCACATAGGTGGGGTTTCAAAAGGACCTATGGATCGAAAATTTGAGGTTCCAATAGTGATGCAAAGACGTCCACTCTAACACCCCGTAGGGTCTCTTCACCTGACCTCCTGCTCACACATGATCATTCAAATTCTCTATTCTGAGCCTTTAGCGGCTCCTTGGATTCCCTCGGAAATCACTGATGAAATCTGACCCAAATCCACAAGTCCTTTCTCAACTTTTTGGCCCGTGCACTAGACCGCGATCAACTTTCCCCACAGGAAAGGAACAATTATCGGACTTCGGGGTTTCACGATCCTTGTTGTCGAGGGTCATAGACCTCTCAAATCCCCTATTACCGATGTGCCTGTTCTTCCTCGCGCTAGCCTCTACCATCTACAACATATTCCATGTGACCCACACACTGTGACCACAACCTTACCCCCATCCCATCAGGGTTTCGGGGTTTGTGATTCCAAAATGCGCGAACACCATGTCTACGGGATCCCCGATATCCTGATCCTCAACAGTCTGGCTTGCTGACAGTTGTTCCTCACAACAACGCTATCTTCACCCTCGCCTTGTTGACACATGTTCCCCACTGATCGGGGTTTCGTGTGTCGCGAACCTATGAGGCCCAAAACTCTCGTCCCTGGGATCTCCGATATCCCGATGGACAAAATTTCGATGGCGCCCGATCCTTTGCCACCTGTCCTTGCAGACGGACGGTTCCGGTTCCTCCTCGCAGGATGGTGTCCTCGTGCCTTCACGACCCTTAGCGCCAATTCTATACTCTTTTGTTCACGAGGTCCCGGTAGGCGATATGCCACCTGTCCGCTCGTCAACTCCTATGTGGCCCCACGCTCCGATGCCTTATCGGGAAATCACATTTCGCGATATCGCGATTTTCGCTGCAACATTTTCTTCGACCTTAGGACTCCCAATATCCCGATCGGCGATGTCTCAATGTGACGTCAGCTAGGCCCACATATGGAGCTTTCTCCTTCTCGCCACTCGTGAGATTGAATTCCTCCTTGTTGATTCCTCCGATGCACGAGACGCTGAGATGTCGATGCTCGTGATCTCGCCACTCGCGACTTCGCTACTCGCGAGGTCGAATACTCTCCACACTGACTTCTGATGCTCGAGATGTCGATGTGAGTAATCTCATGACACACGTCTACTTACAAACGAACGGTTTGGATCACATCTCACCAATTTGGGGTTTCCGATGTCGAGCGATCAACTCATGTCCTCGATATCCCTGATATCCCGAATGCCGATTCCTTTCGGGATTTCTTCCGATTGTGCTTGATTGCTTCCACGCGTCCTAGGAATGGACGGTCCTGATCCAATCGTTATTTCAAGACTTCTGATGTCCCGATGCTCCCGACCTCGAGGAATTCAATTCTCCAAGTGTCTATATCCCGATGGCTTCACCCCTTATCGATATTTCTTCTCCTATCTATGAGGACTTAACTTCCTCGCAACTTCTGCAGATCCGAAGACTGTCGGATTTCTTCACGAGATCTAACGGCTCAAATCAAATCTCCCATGTGCTTCTTCTATGCACCTCCTGAACATAGAATTCCAACGGTCCAGAGTCTGTCCTCTACCCGATATGACGATGACTATTTCTCCTCCTAAGCTCCTGCACTTCTTTTTGCCTTGGAAGAATTTCCAAGGTTCCAAAGGCTTCTAACTTTGTATTCTATTCCCTCTTGTGCGAACTCCTCAACCCTGGGTTCCGCAAATGTGCGTAAAAGTGTTGTTTCTTCTAAGCTTCTGTCCTCAAATCCTCAAAGGATTATGATGCCTACACTCCTTGCAGAACTTCTACACACACACGATGCTATCCCTCCTGAGCATATATAATCACTCAGGCCCCTAAGGGATTTCTGTCATTCTTCTCCCTCAGATGGAGGATGAAATGGCTGCCCTCCTGGCTATCCTTATACTCAAGCCTCTTCTTGAGTGTTTCTGGGTGTTCAGAAACCCAGTGAAAGTTCCCTTAGTGGACCTTTCCTCAACTTCCAGAACTCAAAGAGTTCTTTTCTCCTTTGTCTGCTTACACACCTTCTCGACGCCCTCCTGGCGGAGTACCTCTCCCACAAAATGTTCAGTAGTTCTGGGTTCCTGTTGTGCACCCTTCGCACCTTCTCAATTCCCTCCTGGCAGAGCTCTCAAAATCCTTAGTGATTTTGGTCTTCTCTGAACTCTCAACATAATTCCTTCCTCCTGCACCTCGTGCTTACGCTCAATGCCCACCTGGCAGAGCTCCTACAGAATCCTCGGTGATTCTATCTGCAACTGTGTTCTCGTACACAACCTTTCCTCCAAGGTGTTCAACAACCTTAAGGTCTTCCTCTTCAGTTGTCGATCTCAGTCCTGTGCCTCAGTACGTCTTTGTCTGACTCCTCAGAGTTCAAAAGTGCATCCTCTGTGCACGACTCTCAGAAACTCAGCGTTCTATCACACCCTCCTAGTATGAAGCCTCAAAGACATCTCAAGCCTGAAATCCACCACCCTCTCTGTAATTGCATGATAACCACGCACAAATACAACATATAATGAACACTCATAGACATGCATATAAGACATAACACATGCAGGAAAAACTGCTTCAATATATGTTAAAAATGGCAAATTCCTGTTTGTACAAGGGTTTTCTCGAGCTCTCCCTGGCTCTTCTCTTCTCTATCATTCTCCTACCATCATCCTCAAAATGAGATATGAAAGTCTCCTTTTCCTGAGGTGCTCCTCGAGCGCTCTTCTCTAGGATTTACCTACCCCTAATAAAATACAATCAATGGCTGTCTAGTCTGCTATCCAGAACTAGATCTTAGCTGATCTACAATAAAGGCCTATCTACCTAACACCTGCTCAAAGGCATGACTTTCCTGGCTCACCAGCCTAAGTCATTTAATTACATTCATTACAAATATTAAATGAGGCTACTCCTCTCTTTCATCCTTGAATGTGTACGTGCTGACGTGGTTGGCTAGCTGGCTGGCTGCATGGAGAGATGCTCCTGCATCAAATAGGGATATGGAAGAGCCACTTCAGATCAGGGGAAGTTATTGAACGATCCTGTGAAGCGGATTACGGCGCGAGGGTCGGGGTCTGTGACACATGCCTATTTATCTTTCAAACAATGTGCTAAATCAATTTCCTGCTACATAATATTGGTATCTCCATTACAATGAGATTTTATAACCAATGTAGAAACCCCTTCCCATGATAACCTACCTTCACATTGTATGCATATATCAATCCATACCTTCATCCAGTCAAGATTGTTTGCAATGTATATATGTAGTGCATCCCACTCTCGGCCAACTGTATCAGAAAATCATAATTCACCAATATATGTTAGTTAGCAAGGTATAAAATATTAATAATTTATGAAAGCATAAAAATTAAATAAGTACGATACACATAAAAAGGAAAATTCAGATTTATTATAAACCTAATTACCTTTCACTTTCGTCATTCTACCTTTCCCCAACAGGTGCTCCCCTTCAATTTTTTTAATGGAGTTCACATCCCAAATGTGATCCACATGCATATTTGCGGCTAATTTAGGAAGATATTGACTAATATACACCATCGATTGATATAGCATATATCCCTCCACCATAGAACCCTTGGGACGTGCTCTTTGTCTGACCAAAGTCTTTAATGATTTCAGGTGCCTCTCCACCATCCAAATTGACCTTTTTTGTACTGGTGCACACAATTCAATCTCCTCAACTTGGTGTATGAGGTAGTTGTTGTAGGAAAATCTGCCTGCGGACAAGTCGATCGACCTCTAAGGCTTGACCTTAACCCTAGACAGAAAAGTGCTTATCATGGACACTGAATTTCTTTCGAATCTATCTAAGCCTAATGCATGAGAAGGAAGAATAACAGAAGTACCTTTTAACCGAAGTTCGTCCCTGCACG
>SNQJ01S0097625.1:51624-82057 GCA_010110895.2 Picea sitchensis | reverse complement strand
ATTGAGAGGGATAACTTTTCATTCCTCGTGGGAGCCCATTGTTAATACCTTCATGACATTGATGAAGAATAAAATAAATTCAATAAAATAAAAATTCATAACATTACATATACAATATTACATAAACAAATTGCAATATACCAACTCGACGACTTTTGTTATATTCAAACTTCCATAGGTGAGGTGTCATTCTTTGTGGTTTTAATCCAGCCTCTTATTTCCCATTGAAATGATTTTTTTCAATAGTATGATACCTATGGTTCTTAGAGAGGAAGTGCCTATACTCATCAAACACCTCCTTTCCTAAAGTTTTTGAACACCAAGATTTGATCTTAGGACCACAAACTGGACTTGCAAATCTACCCTTTGTTTGAAGACCTACAAAAGTTGGATTAATAATTATGTCAATTATACAAAAGGGATTATTTAAAAAAACATGCAGCATGGTATCTTCAAATAATTATATACTATAATTAAAGTGAAATGGATCATTACATACCACAAAAATGTGTTATTCCTAGGGCATCATGAATTGTCTATACAAGTATTCCACGGAATTGAAATTCCTTCTTCCTTATTGGTTTACAAACGTCATACATAGTGATGTCGGCCCATAACTTTAGTAACTCGTCGATGAGAGGCTCGATGTATACATTCATATCTTTAATCTGGTACTTACCTAATTGTTTGAAATTTCACATAATTACTAATGTGATGTGCATATTTAAGTAAATAAATAAATACAAGATATTATGCAACAAGAAATACAAATGAAATCTTACATTCGGAAAATTAATGATAACATTACATACCTGGAACAATCATTTTTACCATTATGTGCTCCCTCTTTATTGACATCCAAAGAGGAATGCTATTGTTGATAACAAAAATTGGCCACAATGAGTAAATAGACTTGAGCTCCCCAAATGAATTAACACCGTTAGCGACCAATGAAAGCCTAACATGACGAGGTTCATCTTTAAAAACTGGCTATTTTTCCTCAATTTCCTTAAATGCATAACCATCTGCAGCCATTCGAAGAACACCATCTCCACTTCTATTAAGTGCATGGTAATCCATAAAATGTGCTATGATTTCGCACTGGAACAGTCATTGCAAATGTGGAATTATGGGATCATGACGAAGAACCTTACGAGGCACCTTTTTTGTTAGTTGATCGGTTCGATATCTACTGGTCTGACATTGCGGGCATTCTATTTTCGATGCATGTTTTCCATAGTATATAATATGATCATTGGGACATGCATCTATAGCTTGATACTCCATTCCAATTTCTTTCATAATGGCATTTAAATCTCGGTATGTGCGAGGTAAAATATTTGACGATGGTAACATAAATTCACCTAACAATCTATGACATAAAAAATAAGTAATTAGTGTAAAGAATGTTATAATTTGTAAATATTTAATTCTTATTTCAAACATTAATTAAAACTAAAAAAAAGAAAAAAAATCAACCTTTATGTATACGTGATGATGAACCATATTACATACCTTAGGATCTGTGTCATACAACTGTTTGACAAACTATTCAAAACCTTTAAGTTCACCAACAATAATGTAGCAGAAAGAAGATTTGATTTTGAACCTTCATAAAGTGGTTTTTTTGCCTTCTCTAGCAGAGGTACGTCAAGATCACCAATGTTCTCATCATCATCCTCGTCTGGTCGAGCGAACAAGTCTTGGATCAATTCATTTGTCCCATCATCTTCAACTATATTGTTATTATTGTCATCTTATTCCATAGGATCATTAAATTGATCTTCAATATTCGACACTCCAAATTCCTTGGCACCTTGTAGTACAACATCATTTTTTCTAGTACTTGGTGTGTTCGGATGCCTAGGGGGCCAGCCTGACTTTATAATTACAAACAGTCATGGAAAATTAGTGTATTGCATAAGAACTATTTAAAAAATATAAAATTTTATAAATACAATCAATATAAATATATAATAATCAATATATAGTTTACCAAGGGACGATATTCATTCGGTCCACCTTCAACATGCCCATGGGTTCTGCAATGTCTTACAACTATTTGTGTTAAAATTATTCTGACTTTTGTGCTCCGGCATTTAGTGCAAGGGCAATAACATCTCTCGTCACCTTGTCCATAATATCTCCACATTCTTCACCACAACCAAAATATTGAGATGATTATGTTATAAAGTTCAATGATGATGTGCTAGATCTATTCAATTCTTGAAATCCAATAGACCAAACCATACAATATATTTTACTACATAATCTTCAAAGCTTAACCATAACCAAGTAACATAATCAAATGACATAATAGAACTAGGGCAAGAGATCAAGTCACATATAAGAATGGAAAAATTAGCATGTTCACAGATGACATAAAATCTACATAAATGTATAAGGTTATAAAATATTAAAGGAGACAAAAGGAAAAAAATATTTAACTAACCTTCAAACTCTAAAATCCTCTTGCACGCCTTGAACAATGATCACAAAACTAAGCTCTGTAGATCAAAGATTAGTTCAATCTATTAATCAAAAATCAAACCTTCACATAAAAACAAATATTAGCAGAGCTATAAAACATAAAAGATGTTGCAACTATAACAAATTAGTCAAAATTCGGTTCGAATTAACTAATTTATAGATTCGCCATTGTTGGAATTCCGACAACTATAACCCTAAATTAAGGTTGACCATTTAGAAGTCAATGACCATTATGTTGACCTACAAATGGCTATATTAAAGTGTCAGAACTGGGCGTTGTACTTCCGACGGCCTTAGAAAATGTCGAAAATTCGACGTTATCGGGACTAATTTAAAAAAAAACAGTAAAATTTCTTTTTTTTAAATTTTTTTCGACAAAAAAAATTGATTTTATCGCAATCGTCATAATAGTTCGTCAATTTTTTAGCCTATATGTAATAGTGATACCTGTGAACTCCCACCCTCTTTAAACTCTCCCAATGAGAATTTAGACAAGCCTACCCAAGTAGTAGCATATGGAATAGGGATCTGTGACAAACAAAACTAAGAACTAAATCTAGGATTCAATGTGTTCACATTTATAAAAAATTATAAATGGTGTTGATCTTATTCAAAATATTGGAGATTGGAAAACTAAAGTGCTTATCTGTGGATATTAGAAAACACATACCTGATTCAACCCATCCAAATTTAAACTTGTGGAATCAAGTCCCCTATTTAATGGAGATTCATTTAACATATCTCCAAACTACAATTAATGACAATAACAACTCAATTATTTCTATAGATACAATGATATGTATCTAATTATAGAATTAGAAGTAAACTATTCTAAAATGCGTCAAAAATTTACTAACTAAAATACATACCAATATGTTGTTCAGGTTATCATTCTGAATGACCTTCTTCCAACCATCACGATTCACAACAAAATTTTTCATACTCCTTAAGATCTTCTATTGACATGGTATCTAACTCCGCATTTATTTTATAAACAAATATGGCCTGAGAATTAGCTTCTGCTCACTGACGGCTCAAGCCAACATCAACACCATAAAAACTCGATTCCAAAGCTTCCTCGATTTCATTCCTAGCCTCTTTGCCAACCTCTGATGAAGCTCGCAACTCTGAATGTGAAGAAAATTCCCATGTTGGGAGAGATACTAAAGGTCCTGGAGGCCTCTGTAATGTCTCATTTCGATATGCCCCATTTCGATCATATGTATGTCCTTTACCAGCCCCATAATAATCGGATGGTAGACTAGTATAATCATGGTGCATGTCCATGAAAAAATATGCATAAAAGTGTCTTGCAAAATAATGTCGAACCTCATCGTTCCACGAAAATTTCCCATATGATGCCAAAAATCTGTTATACTGATCTCCTACAATGTTAGTGTAACATTCACCCAGCCAACCTCAGGCCAGGCCATGCCACTCCAGAGAAACCACTCATGCTCTGACACCAGTTGGTAATATTCCCAGCCTGAGGGCCGAGCCATGTTACTCTAGGGAACACTTTCATTCCCATATTGCGGAACATACAGTAGCATACCCAATAGTCAACTAAGAAATGCCACATAAATTTACTCTTTAAACTGCATACAACTAAGACATATACATACAACACGCTCGCGGAAGCTTTAGATCTAAACATAAACAAACAATTACTTTCTATAACATAGAACCTTTATGCTGAAATAACAGTAACTACAGATATGCAACATCTACAGAGACTTACCCATAAACATATAGGCAGTTATAATCACATATATTATAAAATGAAGCATTGCCATGTAAATAACAAACAACATATCATTTTTATCATACAACTAGTACTTATCTTGGAAATATTGTCATCAACTACATATAGATCCTCCACGAACCTCCCAGCCATAGACTACACTGTTCATCACTCTCAACAGTGAGTCACCCCCGAGCTGGGACTTAACTCCACCCAGGGTAAAGGGTTCCTATCCAGGATAAGGCTCAAGGACAACGCAAAAGACTCCGTCTCAGGTGCTCACTCAACTAACAACCTACAACCTCTCATTTCCCACATGCCTGTCCCACCCAAGGAATTGTGCCCCTTCTCTTCTCAACAGTCCCTCAGCTACCCACTTTCCTTCCAGGGCTTTATCAACAGACCAGACCGGAAGTCTGAGAGTGTTGTAGCTATAGTTTAGCACCTTTAGGAATCAATCCCCAACAATTATCTTGCTCCAATAATTGCTCACCGGTCTAACAACCCGCTTCTTCTATCCCGCTCCAAGCTAACTAGGTACACCAACCAAAAAGGGTGCTCACTCAACTAACAACCTACAACCTCTCATTCCCCACATGCCTGTCCCACCGAAGGAAGTGTTCCCCTTCTATGCTCAACAGTCCCTCGGCTGCCCCACCTCCCTTCCAGGGCTTTAGCAACAGGCCAGACCAGAAGTATCAGAGCACTGTAGCTACAGTTTATCACCTTCATGAATCAATCCCCAGCAATTCTCTCACTCAGATAATTGCTCACGGGCCTAAGAACCCTCTTGTTTAATCCCGCTCCAGGATAACCAGGTACACCAACCAAAAAGGCTACAGAAATAGGCTTTAGAATGGTGAAATGGTTGTCTCAAGGATAACATAATGTATGAGTGAAATGGTCATGGAATCATTGACTGGATAACTGAGTGTGAACAAGAAGCACTGTGAACTCTTCGTGAAAAGTGATGGTGAGAATCATGGTCGGGCTGCTAGTAAGGTATCCGTGAGAAGTCTCCCAATGAGATAAGTTTCCCCACGATATGAATGCATGTCCCCAACTTGACACTTGTCATATTGGAAGTTACTTTGGTCCACTTGTATCCAACTTTAGAACTTAGGATAAAATAATTATTCATACTTTATGTTTTAGGAATATTAATATAATATTCCTTTGACTTTTGTCCCTCCCTTTCCCTAAATGGTGAAGTTCAGTACCCCATCTCTTTTATCGTGGTCGGTCTATGCACAACAATGTATTTTATATTAATCACGAGTCATGTAAAAAGTAGCTGCATTGGCCCTTGACATCTAGGCGTTCTGGCCTAATACCAAAACATAAGCATCCCAGCTTATAATACTGGCTCACCGACTTATAATGCATATCATATACATAAAGGTTCATTGACCTTAATATTGCATGCACTTTAGTTACTACGTGTGGTATCCACTGACCTCAAGGATGCATTCTCTTTAGTTACTGCGCACAGTATCTTGAAATGTGCATATTACATCATTTTACTACGCAGTTCATGCCTACACTATGCCACATGATGTACATTACCAAATGAGGTCAAAACTGCTTACCGGATGCACTTGAAAAGAGCCTTCTTGCTCCACTTGAATCACATTCCAATCAATAACATGATTAGGATCAGGTATATATTTCTTTAGCAATGATACATGGAAGACATTATGAATAGACATAGATACAGGCAATGCAATAATATAAGCAACTGGACCAATCCTCTCCATAATTTTCGAAGGTCCACAAAATATGGCTGCCAACTTAGCGCAGCTTTCAAATTCTACTTAATTTTTAACATTTGGTCCTCCATATCCTTGAGAAACTCTAGCCGGACTACTGTTCTATCAGCTGGGTTATCCCTACTTACTGGATTATTGCACCTTCTACCGTAAAGTGCTTCAAATGGGCTCATCTTCAATGATGCCTGATACCCATTATTGTAAGTGAATTCTACTAAATGTAGGAAGTCTTCCCATTTTGATGGTTTATCCATCACATACATTCTCAACATATCTTCTATCACTCTATTCACCATCTATGTCTATCCATTAGAATCAGTATGGTAAGTTGTACTAAAGTTCAGATTCATTCCAAATCCTTTGAACAATCCTTTCCAGAAATTCGAGGTGAATTTCAGGTCTCTGTCGGACGCAATTGTTTTAGGAATCTCGTGCAATCGTGCCACTTCCTTCTTGTGCATAGTTTTCAGTGGAATAAAATGGGAAGATTTTTTAAGCTTGTCCACTACCACCATGATCAAATCATGCAGCTTGCCTATTCTAGGCAATCCTGTAATAAAGTCCATTGTCACCACTTCCCACTTCCATTTAGGAATGGTTAAAGGTTGCAACAACCCTACTGGGTGTCTATTCTTAGCTTTCACTTTCTGGCATTCCATACATCTAGCGATGTACTCGGCGATCTCTTTCTTCATACTTGGCCAAAAGTATTGGCTCTTGATCGCTGCCACAGTTTTCTGATATCCAGGGTGCCCTGCATGAGGAACATTATGCATTTCATGCAAAATCATATGTTTCAAGTCCTAGACATTTAGTATAAAAATCTTGTTCTTGCACAATAGTATTCCATCCATCCCCAACTTATAATCATCCACCTTCCAAAGTATCTTACCCTACTATAGCATTGCTACCAAATCTCTGTACTGCAGATCTGCATTAGCAGCCTCTAGAATTTTTCTTTTAACATTAGTTTGGTACATGCTAATGGTTGTAGTATGTAACTCATGCACCTTCCTGCTGAGTGCATCAACCACTTTATTCTCCTCCCCCTTGATATTCTTTATATCAAATTCATATTCTCTTAGAAATTCTAACCATATTCTTTGCTTAGCATTTAAATTTGGCTGATCAAATAAATATTTCAGACCATTGTGGTCTATTCTTAGCTCAAACCTCTTTCCCATGAGGTAGTGTATTCATTTCCTCAAGGCATGCAATATGGCTACCAACTCCAAATCAACTTCAACTTCCTTTCATGATCCTTCAACTTCCTTGATTCGTAACATATCACAAATACATTTTGACTGAGGACTCCACCAAGTTCTTCCTTACATGCATCTATACATACAATGAAATCTTCATATGGGTCTGTGATCCTTAATATTGGAGCACTTGTCAATAATTGTTTCAAATGTTGGAAACTTCTCTCACAATATAGTGTCCACTGAAACTTCACTCCCATTCTTTGCAAAGAAGTGATTGGGTGTGCAATCTTTGAGAATCCTTCAATAAATATTCTATAGTAACCTGGAAGACCCATGAATGATCTCACCTTTGTCACATTCTTTGGTGCCGACCATTCTCTAATGGCCTCTATCTTCTCAGGATCCACTGCTATCCCATCTTTTGAAATGATATGCCCCAAATAATGAATATGTTTCTGATAAAATCAACACTTGCTCAATTTGGCATATAACTGATGTTCACTTAATACTTGAAACACCATCCTCAAATTATGTTCATGCTCTTCCTTTGACTTGGAATATATAAGAATGTCATCCAAAAAGACAATGACAAACTTGTCCAAATACTCTCGGAAAACACCATTCATTAAGCACATGAAGACAACTGGTGCATTTGACAACCCAAATGGTACCACTGTGAACTCATAATGACCATACCTTGTCCTGAAGGTGGTCTTGCTAATATATTCTTCTTTAATTATTACCTGATGGTATCCCGATATGAGATCTATCTTTGAAAATATATTTTCATCCTTCAATTGATCAAAAGGATCATCGATCCTTGGAAGATGATACTTGTTCTTTACAGTCACTTTATTCAACTGTCTAAAGTCAATGCACAACCTTAGTGTTCCATCTTTATTTCTTACAAACAATACTGGGGCACCCCAAGGTGACATGCTTGGGCATATATACCCCTTCTTCAAAATTTCTTCAAGCTTAATTTGCAACTCCTTCAATTCTGGTGTACTCATTCTGTAAGGAGTCTTTGATACTGGCGCTGCTCCAGGAATCAAATTTATAGAGAAATCAATGTCTCTTATTGGGGGTAGTCCGGGTATCTCCTTGAATACATCTTCAAACTCTTTCAGGACTGCATAATCCTCCAAATTTGGCACCTTGTCTTTAGGTGTGTCTGCCAAATGAGATGCAAATATTTGACATCCTCTTCTATAACGTTTCTTCAGCTGTAATGCTGAAATTTCTCTAATGGTTACTACCCTGGGAATTCTCTGCACTTTCCTTTGGTTCCCTTCCTCATCCAAGCAAGTAAAATATTTGTTATGACAATCTAATAGAGCATGATGTTGGTACAACCAATCTGTCCCAATTAGAAAGTCATAGGAACCTAAAGGTAAGATGTCCAAATCTGCTTTGGTGTTCAGTCCATTCATGTCTATGAGGCATGACTTAACCATCTCACTAACTTTTCTTCTAGATCCTATAGCCAATTACACCAACCAGGGTTTCCCATGATTGCTTATTGGCAATTTCAAACTTTCCACCATCTTAGGGTCTATATAACTATGAATAGCTCCTGAATCAATTAAAATAGAAAGGATTTGGTTGTTGATCATACCTTCCACTTCAAGCAGGTGGGACTCTTACTCTGGTTTCTTGTTGTCTAGGGCTACATAAATCCTTGGCACATATCTTCCCATTTCCTCTATTGTTTCATCTCGTTGTACATTGTGAACAACCCTACCTTTTTCACCTCTGTGAGGGCAATCTCTGAACCTATGGTCTCCTTTAAAACCCCAACATTGCATAGTTGGTTGTCTTGGCCCTTGACTCCCTATGTCAATTGTTCTGGGTTCTTTATGCATTTTCTACCATTATGGATTATTTCTGAAGAATGGTGGCTTAACTCCCTTCTTCCTCTAATCCATCTTGAATTTCTTATTGTCTTCTCAAGCCTTTTGGAAAGTTGGCCTTGCTTTCAGCTGATCATATAATCATTTAGATCTCCTTATGGTCTCTTCAAATGTCTTGGGATCATCATACTATATTTTTTCACTGATGAACGATGGCAATCCACTTAAATACCTTTGAATCTTGACTGTCTCATCCTTGATGAAAGAGACATACTTCAGCAGTTCCAGAAACCTTCTCTCATATTCATTTATGGTCATACTTCCAAGCTTGACTTCAAAGAACTCTTTCATTTTCTTGTCATAGTATCTCTTAGTCAAGTACTTCTTCTCAAAATACTTCTTGAATTCCCTCCAAGTAATACTTTTCTCTACAATGTAATGTACCTGCATAATTTGATCCCACGACATGGAGGCCTTTGCTTTGAGTTGATAGATAGCAATTCTACCTTCTACATGAGAAGAATAATTATACAATTGAAAATACTTCCTCATGCCTAGAAACCATGTTTCTGCATCTTCATCCTTCTTGTGCTCACCATCAAATGTAGGAGGTTTGATTTTGTTCATTTCTCCTTGCAACTCATCCACCCCAGATCTCTTATACCTTCTGACAGGGGATAGACTTGAGTTGTTTTCTTCTCTCTTAAGGGAATGCCTTTGGAGATGATGGTGATGTCTACTAGCACTTTTTACTTTTCTTTTCTCCTCTAAAGGTTTGTGACTTCTAGATTCACTTGAGCCACTCTCCTTAACCAATTTCTTCTCTATTATGTTCAAACCTTCCAATAGCTTCATGTTGAAGTCATCCTATTGCTCTTTGGCTTTCATAAGCATTTCATTATCAGCTTTATGGCTTTGGACATCCTTCTGCAAATTCTTAATGGTCTCATCCATATTCATATCTTCATTCCTTTCTTCTCCATGTCTATTGGAGTTCGTTCCTTCCATGCCCAAATGGGCATCCACCCCTCTGTTCTCATTTTGATGACTGTAATTCCCCTGTGCCTCTTCCATTATTATGGACTCTACACTGGTCTGACCTGATCGAGTTGTTGTTAATTCTGCAAAATGTGTAGCCATCGAAACTAATTAGGCTAACAATTCAACAATTCATGAGAATATGCACCATTTCGACTCAACATACACATCAACATTATCACTCCCGGTTCCTGGTGTTATCACCACAATAATTCTAGATAAGACCCAAGTCTCAAAAACACAAACACCCAATGCCTTCCGAGATACACTTGTGCAAGAAGGTGGTTTGTCAAAACCACTTTCTCCAAGATGCGATATCACGTGTCTCAACATGTAAAATCCACCACTTGTGGAGCGGGCGACGGCTAGTCAGATCACCCTCCACCCGTTTGGTACTTCACAGCCATGTGATGTCAGCTGAATGTCGCCATGTAATGAACTCAAAAAGCTAATCATTTGAAATGGATTTTCCAAGCATGGAAACCCAACGCTCTTTTACGTAATCCGCCCGTGCTTCATAAATGGAGTTCTATAATTACCACTCCCCAAGTATGAAGATATCTGTGCATCCATAACCGAATTAATCTCCAAACTTCTCGACTTCCTACTCTTTTTAAAGACACATTTCGGTATCCCCAACCTGAGATACATGGACAAGGCTAAGTCCAGTGAGACTGGTTATTCAAGAAACATGCCAGGCTTTCCTACGAGTAAGGAGGAAAGGGTCCTTGTGAACATTCTATCATCTAAGTTCCACACAGAGCCAGTTATGGACTCACGATTGGAGGTCAGGATAAATCCCACTATATAGGATTTAGTCATCAACATGCTAGCTACTAAGAAGAAAAGGAGTAAGCGGCATAAGAAGGAGGAATCTACAGCTGAAGCGGCCAAAAGTGTTGGAGAGAATCAACCGGTCTGGTTAGATTCTTCCTTAAAGGCAAAGATCGCTAAGTTGAAGTAAGTCTTCAACTAATATAAGCATGTCTCAGTGAATTTTGAACAACCGGTAGCGGAGGTAAAGAGTACCAGAGATGATAGGCATGTTCTTAAATGACCCTTTTTCAATAGGCTAACTGTTGTCATCCCCTTTTTGTAATTTTTTAATTAATATGATTATATAAATACAGAAACAGATTTTAGACTGTTTTATTACAATTTCTATTTGGTGATGTTATGAATCTTGTTTTATTTTATAATAATTTTTTCTTGTAATCTTATATTTTTTTATTTTCATCTGTCTAAATCAGAGGAAATTAAAACTCAAAATTCTTTTTAATTAATGCTTCGATGCGGTTATGTGTTTCTTTTTCTTTTGTTATTATGCAATTTAAACTCAGACTCATCACCTTCCAAGTGACTTTGCGCGCATTAAACTTGACCTGTTCATTTATATTTATCCTGCATAGCAATATTACAAAGTAAAACTCTTCTCTGTGCACCTAATTCTACTATGTATTCCGTCTTCGTCGCACCGACAACTCACACGCACTACTCTTGCATTGTGCACTAATATCGACTGCACATAGTTTTTGTACCGCACACCGATATTCCACATGCATTTCATCCTATGCATGCACCATTTCAAGTTTAACATATTCCATAGTGCCCAAATATCTGCGCACACTACTGAATACACCGTCGTGAAACAACTTATACTCATACTTATGCGTGTACTAACAAAACTCCTCTGCATTTAAAAAATAATTGTGCACCCCATGTGCACATTACTATGTGTGTGCATATCGTGCAAGGCTAATTTCAGTGCATGCATCTACACATAATAATCTTCCACGCGACACCGCAATTTACCGCGCACACTGGCATGCCAATGTTTTCCCGCATGGTGCCAAATTTACCATGTGCGCGCCAGCACACCAACCTTTTCCATGGACACTCTGTGACTCCAATTCGGGTCACTTCGAAGTTACTCTTTTGTGAATATTCACTTCAATTGAACCCCTCTGGCCCATCCAAGATCAATGTTGAACTAAAGCTCTTATAGCATTCTGTAGCATTCCCCCGGCCAAACTCAAGCCAGGGTACGCCACTCCAGAGAAGCCACTCATGCTATGACACCAGTCAGTAACATTTATAGCCTGAGGGTCAGGTCATGATACTCTAGGGTACACTTTCGTTCCCATACTATGGAACATATAGTAGCATACCCAATAGTCAACTAGGCAATGCCACATAAATTTACTCCTTAAACTAAATGCAACTAAGACATATACATACAACATGCTCGCGGAAGGTTTACATATCAACATAAACAAACAATTACTTTCTATAACATACAACTTTTATGCTGAAATAAAAGTAACTATAGATATGCATCATTTATAGAGAATTAGCCATAAACATACAAGTAATTATAATCACATATATTATAAACCGAAGCATAGGCATGTAAATAACAAGAAGCATATCATTTTTATCATACAACTGGTACTTATCTTGGAAATATTGTCACCAACTATGTATAGACCGTCCACAAACCTCCCAACAATAGACTACACTATTCATCACTATCAACAGTGAGTCACCCCCGAGCTGGGACTGAACTCCACCAAGGGTAAAGGGTTCCTATCCAGGCTAAGGCTCAAGGACAATAGGGAAGACTCTGTCTCAGCTGCTCACTCAACTAAAAACCTACAACCTCTCATTCTGCACATGCCTGTCCCACCCAAGGAAGTGTGCCCCTTCTCTGCTCAACAGTCCCTCGCCTGCCCCACTTCCCTTCCAGGTCTTTAGCAAAAGGTCGAACCAAAAGTCTCAGAGTGTTGTAGCTTTAGTTTAGCACCTTCAGGAATCAATCCTCAACAATTCTCTCACTTAGAGAATTGCTCAGGGGCCTGACATTCCACTTCTTCAATCACGCTGCAAGATAACCAAGTACACCAACCAAAAATGGTGCTCACTCAAGTAACAACCTACAACCTCTCATTCCCCACATGCATGTCCCACCCAAGGAAGTGTGCCCCTTATCTTCTCAATAGTCCCTCGACTGCCCCACTTCCCTTTTAGGACTTCAACAACAGGCCGTACTAGAAGTCTTAGAGAGTTGTAGCTACATTTTAGCACCTTCAGGAATCAATCCACAACAATTCTCTTGCTTAGAGAATTGCTCATGGGCCTGACAACCCACTTCTTAAATCCCTCTCCAAGCTAACTAGGTACACAGACGAAAAAGGCTACAGAAATAGGCTTCTGAATGGTGAAATGGTTGTCTCAAGGATAACAGAATGTATGAATGAAATGGTCATGGAATCATTGACTGGATGACTGAGTGTGTACATGAATCACTGGGAACTCTTCATGAAAAGTGATGGTGAGAATGATGGTCGGGTTGCTGGTAAGGTATCCATGAGAAGTCTCCCAATGAGCTAAGTCTCCCCACGATATGAATGAATGTCCCCAACTTCACACTTGTCATATCGGAAGTTACTTTGGTCCACTTGTCTCCAACTTTAGAACTTAGGATAAAATAATTATCCATACTTTACGTTTTACGAATATTAATATAATATTCCCTTGACTTTTGGCCCTCCCTTTGCCTAACTGCTGAAGTTCAATCCCCCATCTCTTTTATCATGGTCAGTCTACGTGAAACGATGTATTTTATATTAATCATGAGTCATGTACAAAGTAGGCGCATTGTCCCTTCACATCTAAGCGCTCTGGCCTAATACCAAAACATAAGCATCCCAACTTACAATACTGGCTCACCAACCGATAATGCATATCATATACATAAAGGTTCGTTGACCTTAATATTGCGCACAATTTAGTTACTGCACATGGTATCCGCTTACCTCAAGGTTGTGTTCTCTTTAGTTACTATGCGCGGTATCCTGCGATGTGCATATTACATCATTTTATTATGCAGTTCATGTGCGCACTATGCCACATGATGTACATTACCAAATGAGGTCAAATAAACTCACCAGCTTAAGTATATTTATATTACATTTACAATTGGGTTCGGTCGAGGGATATTATAGTCAGGGTGCTTAAAATATTGCACCTTCAACATCTTTCGCTTTGGCCCATATTTGAAATTGAACATCAAAATTGTGTTTTATTTTGAAACTTTATTTTTTACCACGTCCCATTTATTAGGTCCCATCACCTATGACTTGTGTTGCCACATTAGATCGATAAATCTATCAGTGTTTGGCCCCATATTTTGATATGCATCCATAAAGTTTTGCAATGAATGCAAAACAATCTGCAAGCTTTGTGTTGGACACATCGACTACACTGAGAGGGGGGGGTGAACAATGTAGGGCTCTTTTCCCAAAACATCCCCTTCAAAAAAATTCTTAGTTAGCAATCACCATTTACTCATTACTTATTGTTTTCATTTATAATCAGTTAAATGTGAACATGCATCAACAATATATATAGGCTACATATATCATCAATAAATCATCACCACAAGGAACACAAAGAACACAAGATGTATGTAAAATTTTATTTTTATTATGGACTACAATCCTTGGGTTATAAACAACAACTGAATAGATTACAACTCTATAAGAGCACCAGATCTATAATTCAAGACTCAACTTACACCCTCAACATCAACTGAGATGAGGCAACAATCCTCAATAGATATCAATCTGTCAACAGGTACACGACATGTCGGTAGTGAAAACTGTGTATGTACGTTCCCTACCAGTAGTGCATCTCGCGTATGTACGTGACCAGTCTATACTACAGCCTGTGTATCACTTCTAAGTTACTTAGGGTTTTCTCTTCAATATGAACTCAGATCCTCTGCAACCTTCAATCACATTCTCTTCTATCTCTCATTGTCTAATCTGACTCATAACCAATCACAACACATCCAATCTCTCCAACAACTTACTCATGATCCTAAACCATACAATATCAATGCTACTCAATAATGTATAATCAATCAACATACTATAGAAATCATATCAGTACTGAATCATAAGAGTGTTGCTCACTACATCAACCAACACAAACCAAATCATAACAACCATACCAAGAATGTCTTAAGCATTCACCACAAAAAAAGAAAGAGTATCCATCAAGACAACAATGTAACCATACTAGAGTTTCTATGGTAGATTTGAGCCCATGGAATGCAAATCTTGAACTTTCTTCAGACTTCAGGAACATAACACCATCTCACCCTCAAGTTTCCATGACTTTATTCAACTGTACGCACCCTAATACACTATCAGTCTGTGTACATACCCACCCTAATACACTGTCATCCCACGTATAACTCAGTATGTGCACACCCTAATACACTGTTAGCCCACATACACCTTAGAAACTAGGGTTTTTGAACTTCTGAAACTTTCTTTGCCAGCATATTAGACTTGTCGAAACTTTGATGCATCCATGAAATCCTCCAATCACTCTCTCTCTCATGATAGATATTCAAGATATGCTCAAGAGATACTTTTTACAAGAGACCCCTTGCCTCTTATTTAGACTCTCCAAGTAGCTTCCTTAGAAGCATTTTTTAGGTCACTTGGCCCACATGGCCACTTGACCACTGAACCCTCTTTCCTAGTTTTAGGGTTAACCTTTTCATAATTATTTTCCATAAATAGAAAATTCTCCATTTATTTGATTATTAAAATAATCTTCCTTGACTTTGTCACTTTACTTTATTATTTAAATAATCACTTCTCTTTATTTAAATAATATCTTCTTTGTAGGAATTTTGACTTCTTTGACCTTTTGGGGCTTAAAGCCATCATATGAGGGTCGTCCAACTTCGTAGGGCCATAACTCTCACACCATGAGGATTTATGTGACATTCCACATACCACCGTAAATGTCATGACAAGCACTATCAATCTAGGATAATTTCACTAACAAATTCACTGATCTTCATGTCATTATTCCACATATAAGCATGGTTTCTCTAACCATACTTCTAGGATAACTCAACCGCAAAGCATCTTCCCATGAGGGATTTCACCATAAGGGGACCACTTTGGAGTTCATCCATTTGTACTCCTCATTAATCATGATAAGACAACAATGATTCATCTTTACATAAAACCAACCATGCATCATATATCAAAGATACCACATCGACCCATCTTCATCTGTGCATCACATATCAATGACAACTCATTGATCCATCTTCATTTATGCATACCAATGAAAACTCATTGATCCATATGCATGACATAATATGATTATGATTCCAATTGACATATATCCATTCACATCAAGGACAATACATATTACATTAGTATGTTATGACAAGACATTGTTCCTTTTACATCAATCAATCAATCCTTTGGCATCAATCAATGCCTTGACATTAATCAATCACTTGAAATCAATCCTTTGACATCAATCAATCAAACCTTTGGCATCAATGAAAACATCATCCAACAATCTCCCCCTTTGGCATTGATGGCAACACCAACATTGATGTCAACATGTAGACAAAGCATTGTTTCTACATCAATAGTCATCAATCGCATTAATGTGACTATCTCTCCCCCTTTGACATCAATGGAAAAGGGTAGTTTCCTCCTTGGGGCTGCTCCCCCTACTTGAACTCTCCTTGGGGATACTCCCCTTTTCTAAATGCCTTCGATCTTCCTCTGAATGATCTCTCCCCTTTCTGAACAAGGGATATCACTATGATGTAATGCTGAAGATATATCGCTCATGCTCCCCTTGTGACAAATGCTCCCCCTGGGGCTATGCCTATGTGCTCTTTCTCCATGTATAGGGATACTTTACCAAGTATGCAATTGATAAATATATCCTCCTAGAATCATGGAAATAAGAATAGGGATGATTTTAAGGATGGAAATTTGTTTTAAAATGTAGAAACCTTGGCGAATATTACTAATCCTTCAGATGCCAACTATAAATGTTTGGCAATATTTTTGTAAAATATTCAAATTTATAAGGATTTTATATAGTTTTTATAAAATTTTGGCGATTTTTAAGCTAAAATAATTTTATCCTATAGAATTTGGGTGAATCATTTTTAAAATAGTGAATCTCATTTTTGGAAAAAACATGGAAAATTAGCCCATGAGCGAAATTTAACCCCTAAAATCATCCATGAATAAGAATGACTCCCCCTATGGGTATGTCTCCCCCTATCTTCTCTACATTATGAACAATATGTTTCCACTACAATATGTTTATGCTGCAAATGTTACTGCTCAACTAGAACATAGATCAACCCCTCTTACTATGATGATCCTTGGACCTATCCATGCATCAAACTTGTGCCATACCATACATCATGAAGAAAAATATATGTCAACAATAAAATAGAAAATCATAATAAAAAATATCAACCAGTTACATCTAGTACCAAAATGTGTGCTCACCATGGACAACATTCATGTGCATCAATCATGTACATCAACACCATACAATGTGCCAAATATATAATAAATGGAATGTATCAACCATATACCTCTACCAACATGTCAACCATGTGCTTCATATTACTCATGATATTCCTCCACCATGAACGAAGTGCCACCACCATATATTTCAATCAATCAAGTGTGTCAACTATATCATACAATACATCAGGTTACCAAAGTATATGCTAATCAAGTCATACCAATGGTGTACTTTTATCCATATACCATCTATGAGTGTACCAAACATCAACATGTATCACCACTTGTACCAAGAAAGTACATCAACCATGCACCAATACTGCAACAAAATGAATCCTCATCCATGTATGCCTAAACCATCACAAAAACATGTGCCAATCAAACTACTAGTAAGTGCCTCTACCAATGTACTAGAAGTGTACCAATCATGCATCAACTATAGATCAGACTCATCAATGATGTACAACATGATCACCTAATCAAATCACCAACTACATGTTCCAAGATGTAGTCCAACCATATGCCAAATGCATGCATCATGATATCCATCAAATATGATTCTAATAATACATCATAAGGTATATCAATGAAACTCAAATATGTACCAGCCATGTACCCCAGCAGATCAACCTCAATCCTCCATTCACTACAAAAAACACTAAGCGTTCAACAATACATGTACTAGTAGTGTGCTTCAATAGATCAATGACATCTCTAGCTAGCATCATCCAGATATATCACATAACCAAGGTACCATAACTTCACTATAATAACCAACATTGTTCTTCAATAGAAGATGCCTCAATCCATACTAAAGGGTTAGTCCTATGCATCCAAGATAGGTTTTCAATACTCAACCATATATCACCATCATACATACAACAAATATGTATGCCATAATGTATTCATGAGCACCTGCAACAAACCATGTTAGATCCTGAAATAAAAAATGTCAGATCCTGCAACACAAGTTATACCATCACATCAAACTGCAACCCTTGTGCATAGCCATTTTCCCAAGGCTTGACAACATATACGCGACCTGCTGCATCTATAGCTTGATACTCCATTCCAATTTCTTTCATAATGGCATTTAAATCTCAGTATGTGTGAGGTAAACTATTTGACGATGGTAACAAAAAGTCACCTAACAATCTACGACATAAGAAATAAGTAATTAGTGTAAAGAATGTTATAATTTGTAAATATTTAATTCTTATTTAAAACATTAATTAAAACTAAAAACAAGCAAAAAAAATCAACCTTTATGTATATGTGATGATGAACCATATTACATACCTTAGGATCCGTGTCATACAAATGTTTGACAAACCATTCAAAACATTTATGTTCACCAACAATAATTTAGCAGAAAGAAGATTTGCTTTTGAACCTTCAAAAAGTGGTTTTTCTACCTTCTCTAGCAGAGGTACGTCAAGATCACCAATGTCCTCATCATCATCCTCGTCTGGTCGAGTGAAAAAGTCTTGTATCAATTCATTTGTCCCATCATCTTCAACTATATTGTTATTATTGCCATCTTCTTCCATAGGATCATTAACTCGATCTTCAATATTCGACACTCCAAATTCCTCGGCACCTTGTAGTACAACATCATTTCTGCTAGTACTTGGCATGTTCAGATGCTTAGGGGGGCAGTCTGACTTTATAATTACAAACAGTCATGCCAAATTAGTGTATTGCATAAGAAATATTTAAAAAATATAAAATTTTATAAATACAATCAATATAAATATATAATAATGAATATATAGTTTACCAAGGGATGATATTCATTTGGTCCACCTTCAACATGTCCATGGGTTTTGCAATGTCTTACAATTGTTTATATTAAAATTCTTCTGACTTTTGTGCTCCCTCATTTATCACAAGGGCAATAACATCTCTCGTCACCTTGTGCATAATATCTCCAAATTCTTCACCACAACCAAAATATTGAGATGATTATGTTATAAAGTTCAGTGATGATGTGCTAGATCTATTCGATTCTTGAAATGCAATAGACCAAACCATACAATATATTTTACCACATAAGCTTCAAAGCTTCACCATAACCAAGTAGCGTAATCAAATGACATAATAGAACGAGGGAAAGAGATCAAGTCACATATAAGCATGGAAAAATTAACATGTTCACAGATGACATAAAATCTACATAAATGTGTAAGGTTATATAATATTAAAGGAGACAAAAGAAAAAAAATATTTAACTAACCTTCAAAGTCTAAAATCCTCTTGCACGCCTTGAACAATGATCACAAAACTAAGCTCTGTAGATCAAAGATTAGTTCAATCTCTTAATCAAAAAGAAAACCTTCACATAAAAACAAATATTAGCAGAGCTATAAAACATAAAAGATGTTGCAACTATAACAAATTAGTCAAAATTCGGTTTGAATTAACTAATTTACAGATTCGTCATCGTCGGAATTCCGAAAACTATAACCCTAAATTAAGGTTGACCATTTATAAGTCAATGACCATTATATTGACCTACAGACAACTATATTAAAGTGTCATAACTGGGTACCGTACTTTCAACGACGTTAGAAAACGTCGAAAATCCGACGTTATCTGGACTAATTTAAAAAAAAACAGTAAAATTTCATTTTTATTTTTATTTTTTTCGACAAAAAAAATGATTTTATCGCAGTCGTCGTAATAGTTCGTCAATTTTTTAGCCTATATGTAATAGTGATACCTGTGAACTCCCACCCTCTTTAAACTCTCCCAATGAGAATTCGAACAAGCCTGCCCAAGTAGTAGGAGATGGAATAGGGATCTGTGAACAACAAAACTAAGAACTAACTTTAGGATTCAATGTGTTCACATTTATAAAAAATTATAAATGTTGTTGATCTTATTCAAAATATTGGAGATTGGAAAACTAAAGTGTTTATCTGTGGATATTAGAAAACACATACCTGATTCAACCCATCCAAATTTAAACTTGTGGAATCAAGTCCCCTATTTAATGGAGATTCATTTAACATATCTCCAAACTGCAATTAATGACAATAGCAACTCAATTATTTCTATAGATACAATGATATGTATCTAAATCTATAATTAGAAGTAAACTATTCTAAAATGTGTCAAAAATTTACTAACTAAAACACATACCAATATGTTGTTCGGGTTATCATTCTGAATGACCTTCTTCCAACCATCACAACAAAATTTTGCATACTCCTTAAGATCTTCTATTGACATGGTATCTAACTCCGCATCTGTTTTATAAACAAATATGGCTAGAGAAGTGGCTTATGCTCGTTGATGGCTCAAGCCAACATCAACACCATAAAAAATCGATTCCAAAGTTTCCCTGGTTGCATTCCTAGCCTCTTTTCCAACCTCTGATGAAGCTCGCAACTATGAATGTGAAGAAAATTCCCATGTTGGGAGAGATACTAAACGTCATGGAGGCCTTTGCAATGTCACACTTAATATATTTCCCATTTCAATAATATGTATGTCCTTTACTAGCCCCATAATAATCGGATGGTAGACTAGTATAATCATGGTGCATGTCCATGAAAAAATTTGCATAAAAGTGTCTTGCAAAATAATGTGGAACCTCATCGTTCCACAAAAAGTTCCCATATGCTGCCAAAAATCTATTATATTGATGTCCTGCAATGTCAGTGTAACGTTCCCCCGGCCAACCTCAGGCCAGGGTACGCCACTCCAGAGAAACCAATCATGCTATGACACAAGTCGGTAACATTCCCAGCCTGAGGGCCGGGCCATGCTACTCTAAGGAACACTTTCGTTCCCATATTGCGAAACATATAGAAGCATACCCAGTAGTCAACTAAGCAATGCCACATAAATTTACTCTTTAAACTGCATGCAACTAAGACATATACATACATCGCACTCACGGAAGCTTTACATCTAAACATAAACAACCAATTACTTTCTGTAACATACAATTTTTATGTTGAAATAACAGTAACTACAGATATGCATCATTTATAGAGAATTACCCATAAACATACAGGCAATTACAATCACATATATTATAAACCAAAACATAGGCATGTAAATAACAAGTAGCATATCATTTTTATCATACAACCGGTACTTATTTTGGAAAGATTGTCACCAACTGCATACAGACCGTCCACGAACCTCCTAGCCATAGACTATACTATTCATCACTCTCAACAGTGAGTCACCCCTGAGCTGAGACTAAACTCCACCCAGGGTAAATGGTTCCTATCCAGGATAAGGCTCAAGGACAACATGAAAGACTCCATCTTAGGTGCTCACTCAACTAACAACCTACAACCTCTCATTCCCCACATGCCTGTCCCACCCAAGGAAGTGTGCCCCTTCTCTGTTTAACAGTCCCTTGGCTACCCCACTTCCCTTCTAGGGATTCAACAACAGACTAGATCGAAAGTTTGAGAGTGTTGTAGCTATAGTTTAGCACCTTCAAGAATCAATCCGCAACAATTCTCTCGCTCAGAGAATTTCTCACTGGCTTGACAACCTGCTTCTTCTGTCTTGCTCCAAGCTAACTAGGTACACGAACCAAAAAGGGCACTCAATCAACTTACAGCCTACAACCTCTCATTCCCCACATGCCTGTCCCACCCAAGGAAGTGTGCCCCTTCTTTCCTCAACAGTCCCTCAGCTACCCCACCTCCCTTCCAAGGCTTTAGCAATAGGCCGGACCAGAAATCTCAGAGAGTTGTAGATGTAGTTTAGCACCTTTGGGAATCAATCCCCAAAAATTCTCTCGTTCAGATAATTTTTCATGGGCCTGATAACTCGCTTGTTCAATCCCACTCCAAGCTAACCAGGTACACCAATCAAAAAGGCTATGGAAACAGGCTTCAGAATGGTGAAATGGCTGTCTCAAGGATAACATAATGTATGAGTGAAATGGTCATGGAATCATTGACTGGATAACTGAGTGTGTAGAGGAGTCACTGTGAAATCTTGGTGAAAAGTGATGGTGAGAATGATGGTCGGGCTGCTGGTAAGGTATCCATGAGAAGTCTCCCAATGAGCTAAGTTTCTCCACGATATGAATGCATGTCCCCAACTTGACACTTGTCATATTGGAAGATACTTTGGTCCAATTATCTCCAAATTTAGAACTTAGGATAAAATAATTATCCATACTTTATGTTTTAGGAATATTAATATAATATTCCCTTGACTTTTGTCCCTCCCTTTCCCTAACTGGTGAATTTCAGTACCCCATCTCTTTTATCATGGTCGGTTTGTGCGCAACGATGTATTTTATATTACTCATGAGTCATGTAAAAAGTAGCCGCATTGGTCCTTGACATCTAGGTATTCTGGCCTAATACCAAAACATAAGCATCCCAACTTATAATACTGTCTCACCAGCCTATAATGCATATCATATAAATAAAGGTTTGTTGACCTTAATATTGCGCACACTTTAGTTACTACGTGTGATATCCGCTGACCTCAAGGATGCGCGCTCTTTAGTTATTGGGCGCGGTATCTTGCAATGTGCATATTACATCATTTTACTGTGCAGTTCATGTGTGCACTATGCCACATGATGTATATTACCAAATGAGATCAAAACAGGTCACCATCTTAAGTATATTTATATTACATTTACAATTGGGTTCGGTCGAGGGATATTACAATCCCCTCCCCTTATTTATGCATTGTCCTCAGTGCATCATACACCCATATATATTCGATTTTTGTAAAATCTTCAAAAGAATGTGGGTATTCTGTCCGCATTGCATATTTTATGCAGGAGCATCGTATAAAGACAAAAGAACGCACCTAGAAAAAGGAGCAGCCGGACGCGCAGATGGAAAAGGAACACGTTTTTATGAACAACGTTTTGAATTTTGAAACTTAAAAGCATCAATGTAATAGTTAGGAAGAATGCATACTTTGCATTTATACCTAGGAGACATGAACAGATCTGGGGGGGATTACTCCCATCTGTCAAATTGTAATAGGCATTTAAGTCTGTTAATGAAAGTAGGTAGATTGGAATTAAGAGATTAGACAGTTTAGAGAGTAGGAGGGAAAATGGATATAGACACCCTCAATCTTGTATTATTGTATTATTAGCACAGAAAAGAAAAAAGAGAGCCATAGCAGAGAGTTGTAGAGAAGAACCCATGTACAAGAGTATTTGAGTTAATATATGAAGCTTTCACTCAGATTTCATGGTGTTATGATGTTTGTTGTTTACATATGTTGAATGATATGCTTATAGTTGTTTTATTCTCTCTGTTATGCCTTTGTTGTTATTTTGTGTTGAATGTATGATTTTATGTTGAATGTATGAAGTTGAGAGAGAAGAATGAGTTTCAATTGTTTCTCTTCCTAAGATATTTCCTGTAAGGAGTGCAGTGAAATGTCTACAAGGTGTGCGTTGACAACGGTTCTAAGTTTTATCTCAGAAAGCTCAGGAAGAATACCGTTGTTCTCATACCAGCAGAAGTGCAGGTGAAGTACAAAAGTCGTGCAAGGTGTGTGTAGTCTAGTTGAAGCCTTAGAATTTATCAACTAAGGTTGAAGAGTGAAAGACTGTTCTTGCCGAGAGTGCACAGAGTCGAAGAATCAAATACACAGAAGTATTTGAAATATTGTCACAAAGAGTGTGTGCAGGAGGCCTTTCGATACTTGAGGTTGCAATAGAAATCTCAGGAGGATCAACGCCTTTGAAGTATTCAAAGGAAGACGGGGAGCTGAATCATCACGCAGAAGGTTAAGTTCTAGCAAAGGAACATTGGTCTATTTCACAGAGATTCATTGACGAGTGAATCAGACGGTCGAAATTCTCCATGGAGAACTCGCAAATTCGCAAGGACCGTAGGATCCAGAGGAGTTGCAAGGTGGATAGGGGTTGGACAAACCCATTACATTGGTTTCAAGATTCAACGTCGGTCGTTGATCATGACCGTCGAGTCGTCAGATCATTTCGGGGATTCGTAGTTCGTAAGTCTGGAGTGTAAGCCAGAATCCTTGGTCACTCTAACTCCTGAATCGCGAGAAGGATTGTTAAGTGTGGAATTTCAGGATTTCGGTTATTCGGGATCCAGAATATCAGAAATCTTGATGACAAGGAGCTAGGGGCCTTTGAATTGAAAACCCTGAAGTTGCGAAACCCAGAATATCCTTGAAGTGGCATTTCGACATTTCGGGGATCGGGGTTTCGGTATTCCCACTGACAAGGATTCAGGGCACTTCACATAAGAAACCCCAAAGTCGCGAAACGTGAAGTATTGGTGAAGTGGTGTTTCGGCATTTCGATGTTTCGGGGTTCAGAAACCCGAGAAGACAGTGGTTTGGAATTGAGAGTCTCCAACTCCTGGTACCCGGAACCCCGAAATAATGTGGGCCGTTGGATCTAAGGGAAGGCTTATAGCCATTGATCCCATGGAATGTGCCATTTTGGAGTTCAAGGTTTTGAAGGATAGAGGAATGGCTGTCTAAGGGTTGTTCAAGTTTCGAAAGCCAGAAAACTTGAGTGGATAGGTGGCAAGAATCCATGTGGGAAATAGAGTATAGTGGGGAAGACAGGTGGCGTGTTTTTGTCAATAGGTGGAGTCAATCCTCATTGACCATTTTGGGGTTTCGAATATTGGAGAGTTGAGAAACCTTGCATCAGGATTCATGAAGTTGCGAAGTCTGAAACTCTGAATTGACAAAAAAATTTGTTGGGGAGACAGTCTTTGTTGAACGCATCGGGGTTTGGCATTTTGACAGTTTCGAAGACCAGAGGTCAGTGTTCTTTACTCCAAAATTCCCTAAGTCATGAAACGAGACGCAAATTTGGAGGAGGACGCAGCCAAAGATTTCGGCAATTTGGCATTTTGGGTTTCAAAGGTTGAAGAGACAAGAAACTCAACAACAAGAATCGCGATATTGCGAAACCCGAAATCCTGATTCGGCAAAGGGCGCAATCATATTGTTGGTTAGGATATTTGGGTTGATGCCTTGTGTTTGATCACATGGGCATACCTATAAGGACCTGTGGAAAATACTATGGTGTGTGTGTGGGATTCCCTATGGAGGAATCGAAAAGTCAATTTGATTTAGGGAAAATTTAGAACGATCTTGCGTGAATCTTGGCCCGAGGGTCAAGGTCTGCACCAATTTATGGTATCAGAGATCAGAACAAGTTCTTTCTTTCTGTAGAAGAGAAAAGAGGAACATTTTACAGCCATTCCACTGAGAAGAAGAGACAGGCCAATGTCAATGCCTGATCCAGCAAGAGAAAGAGAAATTTGCTAGTTACGTGCCAGGCTTGATGCCATGGAGACAGCACAGAGGCACACAGTTGATGTCGGGGATATCAGCGAAGATGAAAGTGAAAATAAAACTGGAAACAAAGGAGAAGAAGTCACAGTCGAGGATGTTATAAATGAATGCCTATTCAAGGCTGTTGCAAGGATAGGTGCTAGAGCAAAGATGGAGATTCCCATGTATGAGGGAAACCGGGATGTTGAAGAGCTTCTAGATTGGATTAGAGCTCTGGACAAATACTTTGACTATGAGGATGTCAAGGAAGACAAGAAAGTCAAACATGTCGTTACTAGACTTAAAGGGCATGCAACACTATGGTGGGATGAATTACAGGCTTATAGACGCTACAAGGGCTAGCAGAAAATCAAAAGCTTGGATAGAATGGTTGCAAAGATGAAAGCCAAATCTGTACCCAAGGATTATCAAATCACTCTATTTCAGAGGATGCAGAATTTGAGATAGAAGCTGATGTCAGTGAAAGAATACACTAAAGAGTTCTACAAGATAAACATCGGAGCAGGTCATCGGGAAAGCGATGATGAAAAATTTGCCAGGTACATGAATGGTCTGTGATATGAAATACAAGATGAGATGAGGATGATGATCATTCGAAATGTGGAAGATGCTTATCAAATAGCTCTGAAAGATGAAGAGAAGCTGAGCTAGAAGCAAGGTCAAAGAGGCCAAGGTAGGAGTCAAGCGAAAGGAAAAACAATTGCCCAAGACAAAACTCAGAAATCTAAAGAAGAGGGAAAGAAACCTCAAAATCAACATGAGAGAGGAGGAAGCTCAGAGAGAGGGCAGTATGCTGATAGAAATACTTTTCCTCAAGCTAGAGGAAGAGGAAGAGGCAGAGGCGATGAAGTAAAATGCTTTGTTTGTGGAAAGATCGGACATAAATCCTATGAGTGTCCAGATAAGAAAAAAGATGGTGGTGAAACTCACATTATCGAAGCTCAAGGATGGAATGTGGAGGCAGAAGATGCTGAGGGGGGAAGATCCTTAATGATTAGGAAAGTTCTCTTGAAGTCGGAGAAGGAGGCAGAGAACCCAACCCAATGAAACAGTTTGTTTTGGACTACTTGGAAAACTAAATATAGAGTATGTAAAGTCATAGTGGATAGTGGTAGCATAGACAATCTTGTATCTACAGAGATGGTAGAAAAGATGGAGCTGGAGACTATTGTACATCCAAGCCCATACAGAGTTTCATGGCTACAAAAAGGACATCAGGTATATGTTACTAAACAGTGTTTAGTTGAATTTAAAATAGGAGGATATAAGGATGAAATATTATGTGATGTCATTCCTATGGATGTTTGTCATCTATTGCTGGGTAGACCATGGAAATATGATAGAAACGCGATTCATGATGGGAGAAAGAACAAATACACCCTGGAGAAAAATGGTAGGACTCACATGTTGCTGCCAATTAAAGATAAAGAGGTGAAAACAAAAATGAGCAACACTGTACTTCTCATGAGTGGGAAGGAACTTCTTAATGAGGTTAAGAAGAAGGAAGACACAGAATTTATTGTGGTCAAGAAGCCCATAATTGTTTTGACCAGTACGAGGATATATGATTTACCAGAAGAAATCCAGGAGTTGTTGGAAGAGTTTGTTGATATAGTAGTGGACAGACTACCTTGTTCATTGCCACCTATCAGGAGTATAAGCCATCACATCGATATTATACCTGTAGCCAGTTTACCAAACAAAGCCATGTATAGATTGACACCACAGGAAAATGAAGAAGTTAAGAGATCTGTACAATACTTAATGGACAAAGGATTTATTAGAGAAAGCTTGATTCCATGCGTTGTTCCGACAATGCTCAGCCCAAAGAAAGATGGAGGTTGGAGAATGTGTACATACTCAAGGGAAATCAATAAGATTACCATCAGATACAGATTTCCATTGTGAACGATGGATGAATTGATGGATTGCTTGAGTGGAGCAAGATGTTTTTCAAAAATTGATTTGAGAAGAGGGTATCATCAAATTCGCATGAGAGAAGGTGATGAATGGAAGACAACATTCAATATGAATGAGGGGCTGTATGACTGGCTTGTCATGCCATTTGGCTTAATAAATGCACCCATTACTTTCATGAGATTGATGAACGAAGTCCTAAAGGATTTCATAGGGAAATTCACCATCGTATATCTTGATTATATATTAATTTTCAACAAGACAGAAGCAGAACACTTGAGACATTTAGCTGCAGTGATGAAGAGATTACAACAAGAGAAATTGCTGATAAATATGAAGAAATCATCATTTATGAGGACATAACTTATTTATTTGGGTTTTGTTATCTCTGCAAATGAGTTGAAGATGGATCGAGAAAAGGTAGATGCAATTAAGAATTGGCCATCACCGAAGAGTGTGTTTGAAGTTCGAAGCTTCCATGGTTTGGCTAGTTTCTACAGGAAATTCATTCGAAATTTCAGTGGAATTAGTGCACCAATGATGGATATGGTGAAGAAAAGACATAAAAATTTTCACTGGACAGAAGAAGCAGATAAAAGTTTCAATTTTCTAAAAAAGAAGCTCACAGAACAACCAATTATGGTTTTGCCAGATTTCAGCAAGATATTCCAGATCAAGTGTGATGCAAGTGGATTTGCAATTGGAGTGATCTTGAGCCAGGACAATAGGCTGATCACATATTTCAGTGAGAAACTGAATGAAGCAAAGATCAATTACTCAAGATATGACAAAGAATTTTATGCAGCCATACAAGAACTGAAGAAATGGAGACATTAATTGGTTCCTAAAGAGTTTTTTTGTACAGTGATAATCATGCTTTACAATTCGTAACTCAACAGGAGAAGTTGAACCAAAAACATGTTAAATGGGTCGAATTCATGCAGAATTTTACTTGTGTGATTAAGCATATTTCTGGAACTACTAACAAAGTTGTTGATGCTTTGAGCAGGAAATGTTTGCAGATGCAGGAATTCAGAGTCAAAACATTGGGTTTTGATAACCTCAAAGAAATGTACAGAGATGATCCAGATTTTGAGGCATATGAGGTATTTGAGAATCCATTTCTCAGGGACAGAAGCCAATGGACCAAGTATATGATCCAGGATGGATTATTGTTTAGGGGAAATCAGTTATGTATTCTAAAATGCTCCATGAGGGAGAACCTGTTGAAGGAAAAACACAGTGGAGGATTGGCCAGACACTTCGGTCATGATAAAACATTCTCAAAGTTGAATGGCTCATATTTTTAGCCAGGGATGAGGACAGATGTTAAGAAATTTGTGGACAGTTGTAGGATTTATCAACACAAAAAAGGGAAAAGGTAGAACACAGGGTTATCTCAACCATTACCCATACCAGAAAGGTCATGGGATGCAGTGAGCATGGATTTCATATTGGGACTACCAATAACACAAAGAGGATGTGATTCGATCTTTGTGGTATTCGACAGATTTTCCAAGATAGCACATTTCATACCATGCCAGAAAACCAGCGACGCAACTCATATTGCGAACCTGTTTTTCAAGGAAGTAATCAGACTTCACGGCTTGCCAAGGAGTATCATGTCTGATCGAGATACCAAGTTCATAGGGAATTTTTGGAGGACCTTATGGAAAAAGTTGGGGACAATTTTGTCTTTTAGCTTAGCATATCATCCTCAAATGGTTGGACAGATACAAGTCGTGAACAAAAGATTGGGAGATTTGCTAAGGAGCTTAGTGACTGAACACCACAGTCAGTGGGATCACATTCTGCCACAGGTGGAATTTGCTTACAATGATTCACTCAATAGAACCACAGGAAAAAGTCCATTCCATATTGTATATGGAATGCAACCAAGGGGAGTTTCTGAGTTGAAAGATGTGGAACAAGCTGAATTCAAAAGTGCTAGTGCAAAGGACTTTGCAGAAGCAATGAAGGAGCTTCACAACCGAGTCAAGGAACGATTGTAGAGTTCAAGTCAAGAATACAAGCGGAGAGCAGATCAACATAGGTGAGAACTTCAATTTGAAGTTGGTGATTTGATTCTTGCGCATATGAGGAAGGAAATGTTTCCAAGGGGAACATATAACAAACTAAAGATGAAAAAGATTTGACCGTGCAAGGTCATAAGGAAATTTGGGGCAAACACATATGAGATTGAATTACCCGATGGGGTCAGAATCTCATCGATATTCAATATTGTGGTTTTGTACCCTTACAGAACTAAAGAAGCAAGAGAAGAGAAGGAACACAAAGAGATCCAATCGACAAAACAAATGCTTGTAGCTGAAATGCCATAGATGGAAAGCATAATTGACAAGAGGATTAGCAAAAAGACTAGGAGAAAAGATTATTTTGAATACTTGTTCAAATCGAAGGGACATCGAGTTGAAGATGCTAGTTGGGAAGATGAAGAAAAATTCATAATCATGGATAGACTGTGCAAGACTTCATGAACAGGAGTTCATGAAAATTTTCAAGCGAGGGAGTGCGATGCAAGAGCATCGTACAAAGCCAAAATGTTAAGAACCAAATATCAATATAGCATAGAAAAACCTCAGAAAAAGTACTCAATGCCTTGAAAAAGAGATAATTTCAGATAATAAGCCTCTTCGAGGGGGCAACCTCCTTTTACCCCACTTTAATGTTCAAGTACAAGATGATTCAAAATGAAAATGTCTCCTTGGTATATATAGGA